>CM034151.1:600392565-600562565 GCA_019776745.2 Taxus chinensis | reverse complement strand
TACATTAACATAAAGCATGCATCTTGAGTTCAAATATCTGATGCAAGCCACAAATATGTATTTGACAAAGCTTCAATAGGGAGATATGGTGATGGGTATTTTGTAGACATATATGAGGTTAAACGTGTATAATAGTAGGTGTTGAGGGCTAATTGAGAGAACATGGCAAGTGGTACGAATTTCATACAATTGTAAGAGAGTTGACATCTGCACTCCCACGTGGCCCCATATTTGACCCAACCATTTATAATCTTCAAGTAACAATTGAAAAATACCAACTATAGAGACATCATCTTTTAGACAACCATTATGAGGGAGTTATGATCAACGAGGCTTGTGGAAACATTATATGAAATTTAGGATTGGCGAGCAATGGCTTGTTGCTGTTAGATTAGATATTGAACCACAAATTTATTTCATTTGTTCATCATAATCATTGTAGTAAAAACAACACCTCCCTTTTTAATCGAAAAAAAAAGAAATCACATAAAAAAATACTAACCCACCCAATGTACAACTAAAATACATGAACCGAAATGTGAATGAAATAGAGAGAAAGAGGAAGAAGTAAACAATATCGAAGAATATGTCTAAGTCAAAAGAAAAGAAATATAGCTGAAGTGACATTTGCAATACGAAGTGATGGATTTAAGAGTGTAATTGGAATTTGGTATGTTTAACTGCTCACATTGATATCACTTGTATTCATATTGACTATTGTCGAATTAAACTATCATAAATACATCCATTGAGCAATAAATATACAGAAAGACATAATGTTATTAAGAGAATTGTCAAGATACCTCTTTGACGTGGCCTAAGTGGGCACAATGCAGGTATCCTTCCCTAAACGTCAACGTGGACATTGTTTAAAGTTTTCGCCGATTTTTCATTGTTTTTAAGGTTGAAAAGTGTCTTCACCACCATCAATGGAGCAGCACGATAACTTCATCCGATTCTACACGTTAATGTTGACATGTTTTTATTTTATTTTGTTAGTGGAAAGGAGGGTGTGTGGCTACGTCTTCGTCGCGTAAGCCCATTCCCAAAGAATCTGTTCAGCAAGTCAAGAGAGGCAGCTTGGGTGTTACTGTTTTCATATAAAATATTTGTCTTTAGCAAACATTTCGGATTGTGCTAGTGTACATGTTACCGTCAATAAGATTCATGGGTTTATTGCCATTATTCTCAATAGCCATTATACATAAAATAATCAAAACTTATGGAATGATGAAGTGTGCGGTGGTAATGTTAATGATTAACACCAACATGCTCAAGAATGTTTATCTGATTGAACTTGGCTGGTCTGAAAAAATACGGAACGTTATCCATCCCTCCACGTCGAAATTATCCACAATGTTATCGTCAATAAGTAATTAAATTCCACCATTTTCTATTCACCTTGTGCTTATATAATGTGGCGTTGTGGCTGCTGCCTCCCACATCAACCATGACGATGAATAACAGTGCGTTTATTGCCATTTTCATCGCGACCTGTCTGGTGTGGAGGGCTAGTGCAGCGGGAAGCATAGCCATATACTGGGGCCAAAACGGCAATGAAGCCTCCCTCGCCCAAACCTGCGCTACGGGCAACTTCAAATACGTCATACTCGCCTTCCTTCCAGTATTTGGAAACGGACGGACGCCGCAGCTGAATCTGGCAGGCCACTGCGACCCCTCCTCGGGAGGATGCAAGAAGCTCAGCGCCGACATTAAGTCGTGCCAGCAGAAAAATATACTTGTGTTTCTCTCCCTGGGTGGAGGCTCCGGCAGCTATTCCATCGCCTCCGCTCAGGATGCCCAGAACGTGGCAAATTATCTGTGGAACAACTTTCTTGGAGGGAAGTCCGCGTCGAGGACCATTGGGGAATGCAGTTCTAGACGGCATCGACTTTGATATCGAAGCGACCACCGAGCACTGGGACGATCTCGCCAGGGCCGTCTCCGCGCTCAGCTCCAGAGGGGGGAAAAAGGTGTCCCTCAGCGCCGCTCCGCAATGTCCCTATCCTGACGCTTCTCTGGGTAAGGCCCTGCAGACAGGCCTGTTCGACTACGTGTGGATCCAGTTCTACAACAACTACTGTCAATACTCTGATGGCGACGCTTCCAATCTCATCAAATTGTGGAAGCAATGGACGACTTCCATACCCAAAACCACTCGTTTTTTCTTGGGGCTTCCTGCTTCGACCGCTGCTGCAGGCAGCGGTTTCATTCCCGCCGCCACGCTGAAATCTCAGGTGCTGCCACAGATCAAGAAGTCCTCCAAATATGCAGGAGTGATGCTGTGGTCCAAATTCTACGACGAGCAAACTGGATATAGTTCCTCAATCAAACCTTCCCTCTAAATGACACTCGAGCTTCTGTATTAGACTTTAAATAAAACTCAAGCTTCTGTATTAGACTTTAAATAAAACTCGAGCTTAAATAATACATATATATTTACTAACCATTGCACTAAAGTGTACAATGGAAATGCCCATAGGTAGCATGATGGATGTAGGCATAACTAACAAGTGTCACAACCACCAATAATGGAACTAATTAATTTGATAGTTTATTTTATACATTATAGTTCCAATTTTAATAGGAATTGAAAGAAAGAGACTCATACAAAATAAATGTTAGAAAAAGAGTAATTTTGTCCTTAGAAAAGTAAAAAGTAGTTTGTTTTTTACATGTTTTTATTTTTGAGTTTAGTTTCAGATATTCTTAAGTTTAGGAAAAACTAATAAAATAAATAAATCAAAAGCTTTGTATTGCACAAAAGCATGTGTTTTTTAGTTGTATTTATAAGAGTTGGATGTTTTATTGTTAGATGAAGCCATCTATTTATTAGAGGCAACTGTAAGTGTTTTCATATCAAAGACATTCAAATAGATTGTATTGAGCATAAGCTCTACAACTAGAACAAGAAATATATGCACAAAAGTGCTGTTCTGAGTTTGCAATAATATGTTTTATTTGCAATTCTTTATTGTATTTTTGTTAGTTGTTATTCTATGTGCCTAATTTCTACAACAAAGTGGTGACAATACATTTTTAATCAAACCTATAGATTGTGATAACTTCAAAAATTAATCTTTAATGATCGAACATGTATGTAGTTGTGTCTTATGTGTATAAAATAACTTACATGACGTGATATTGTGTAATACACACAGAAAACAAAGCCAAAATTTTTTTACATTGACATTCAAATGGTATCTTAGAGTTTATTATTTCATACTCATATCAAACTTTTATTACCTATATGTTGTTGCATAGAAGAGCCCTCTCAATTTTTTTATGATATATATAATCCATTAAAATGGAATACACACAATGGAAGTATGTTGTCCACTCAAAATTTCCCTGCTTTTGAGAAAATCAAAATTGAAATTTTTTAAGTTAAATGCCTTTTCTGTTGTCCTGGTAATGTAAAAAGTCAAAAAATTGGAAATAATCTGCGTTTTTGGGTCATTTTGTGTAATTTGCGGGTTTGCCGGACATTTTTGTCCCAGATGTCCCAAGTTCATTCGGGTTCCCTGTTCGCTGATCGGCCGATTTACCCGAAGTCTGTTTCTTTCGTGCCTGTCAGAACTTTTTGTCCCAAGTAACACAAGTTCACCCAGGCTCAATGTTCACTTTTCGCTTGATTCGGCCGAATTGCGTACTTCACGTACTTTTGTCCCTCTTGTCCTGAAAGCATTTGTGCATCTTTTTCCCGCTTCGCCTGTATCGGCCGAATCGCGCTTTCGCGTCCCGCGTGTCCCAAATGAACCAAAGGCCATTCGAGCTAATTTTTCTTGCTCTTCCCAAATATCTTGCTTTTTAAGTTGGTAGATGTGTATTTAATGCACATTTATTGTCTTTCTCTCTCCCAAATGGCTATATAATGAACTACCCTCTATGCGTTTTTGCACACTACTTTCCTGCTATCTTTTGCTCACACCCTTGCGATCAAAATTTCTCCGCGTGTATCCATTTCCCTTGCAATTTCATCCTGAGTCCAGACTGCAATCTTGTTTTTCAAATTACTATCAACATGAAGATTAAATTCCAAGGTCAGGAGCAAATCTCACCGCTCGAGTCTGCCAATCCCGATGTCAGGGACAGTGAAGTTCACCACCTTGACTTTGGGGATTTTTGGGCAAGAATGACAGACTCGAACCCTTCTTCTATAGCACAAATGATTCATGATAGCGGCTTGGAATTCACTGGTGGTTTCCCAATCTTAGTAGAATGTGCAGATACAATACTCTCTTGCGGTGCTCATTTCAATCCTGACTCGAGTGAGTTAACGAATGTACATGGGGAACTCATCGCCAAGCTTGACGCTACCTGCCATTGGCACTGCCCTAAGGATTCTGAAAGGAATGATAAGAATATTGTTCCAAGCCGTGATCTCAGATGATCATAGCACACCACATTAGATTTGCAAAGCAGAAGAGTTAAAATACCATATATGGAAATCCATCATAATCCATAATGCTCAATACATTACAACAAAATGACTTTAATTATTCAATAAGAAAGATATACATATAGGAGGAGGGAAGTGCAACTATTACCTAAATCAGTGGTGAAGAACTCCCACTAACTGATACTGGTAGTTAAGTTAACTCCAAAAGACTAGTAAGCTAGCTTCACATAACTAAGAAGCTAATTCAACACAACTAGTAAGCTAACTCCACACAACTAGTACACCTAAGCAAGCTAACCCAATAAGTGTAGGGTTAACACAAGTGTAAGAATTATCCTAATAAATAAATAAAAAGATAAATAATAACCTACACTAACACCCTCCCGTAAGCATAGCTTAGGTGGGTGGAAAAGAAGATACCATGAAAGGAACGATAAGAATATTGTTCCAAGCTGCGATCTCAGATGATAATAGCACACCACATTAGATTTGCAAAGCAGAAGAGTTAAAATACCATATATGGAAATCCATCATAATCCATAATGCTCAATACATTACAATAGAATGACTTTAATTATTCAATAAGAAAGATGTACATATAGGAGGAGGGAAGTGCAACTACACCTAAATCAGTGGTGAAGAACTCCCACTAACTGATACTGGTAGTTAAGTTAACTCTGATACCATGAAAGGAACGATAAGAAGATTGTTCCAAGCCACGATCTCAGATGATCATGATAGCACACCACATTAGATTTGCAAAGGAGAAGAGTTAAAATACCATATATGGAAATCCATCATAATCCATAATGCTCAATATATTACAATAGAATGAATTGAATTATTCAATAAGAAAGATGTACATATAGGAGGAGGGAAGTGCAACTACTACCTAAATTAGTGCTGAAAAACTCCCACTAACTGATACTGGTAGTTAAGTTAACTCCAAAATACTAGTAAGCTAGCTTCACATAACTAAGAAGCTAACTCAACACAACTAGTAAGCTAACTCCACACAACTAGCACACCTAAGCAAGCTAACCCAACAAGTGTAGGGTTAACACAAGTGTAAGAATTATCCTAATAAATAAATAAAAGGATAAATAATAACCTACACTAACACCCTCCCGTAAGCATAGCTTAGGTGGGTGGAAAAGAAGATACCATGAAAGGAACGATAAGAATATTGTTCCAAGCCGCGATCTCAGATGATAATAGCACACCACATTAGATTTGCAAAGCAGAAGAGTTAAAATACCATATATGGAAATCTATCATAATCCATAATGCTCAATACATTACAATAGAATGACTTTAATTATTCAATAAGAAAGATGTACATATAGGAGGAGGGAAGTGCAACTACTACCTAAATCAGTGGTGAAGAACTCCCACTAACTGATACTGGTAGTTAAGTTAACTCTGATACCATGAAAGGAACGATAAGAAGATTGTTCCAAGCCGCGATCTCAGATGATCATAGCACACCACATTAGATTTGCAAAGCAGAAGAGTTAAAATACCATATATGGAAATCCATCATAATCCATAATGCTCAATACATTACAATAGAATGACTTTAATTATTCAATAAGAAAGATGTACATATAGGAGGAGGGAAGTGCAACTACTACCTAAATCAGTTCTGAAAAACTCCCATTAAATGATACTGGTAGTTAAGTTAACTCCAAAAGACTAGTAAGCTAGCTTCACATAACTGAGAAGCTAACTCAACACAACTAGTAAGCTAACTCCACACAACTAGTACACCTAAGCAAGCTAACCCAACAAGTGTAGGGTTAACACAAGTGTAAGAATTATCTTAATAAATAAATAAAAGGATAAATAATAACCTACACTAACACCCTCTCGTAAGCATAGCTTAGGTGGGTGGAAAAGAAGATACCATGAAAGGAACGATAAGAATATTGTTCCAAGCTGCGATCTCAGATGATAATAGCACACCACATTAGATTTGCAAAGCAGAAGAGTTAAAATACCATATATGGAAATCCATCATAATCCATAATGCTCAATACATTACAATAGAATGACTTTAATTATTCAATAAGAAAGATGTACATATAGGAGGAGGGAAGTGCAACTACTACCTAAATCAGTGGTGAAGAACTCCCACTAACTGATACTGGTAGTTAAGTTAACTCTGATACCATGAAAGGAACGATAAGAAGATTGTTCCAAGCCACGATCTCAGATGATCATGATAGCACACCACATTAGATTTGCAAAGGAGAAGAGTTAAAATACCATATATGGAAATCCATCATAATCCATAATGCTCAATATATTACAATAGAATGAATTGAATTATTCAATAAGAAAGATGTACATATAGGAGGAGGGAAGTGCAACTACTACCTAAATTAGTGCTGAAAAACTCCCACTAACTGATACTGGTAGTTAAGTTAACTCCAAAATACTAGTAAGCTAGCTTCACATAACTAAGAAAGGAACTCCACACAACTAGTACACCTAAGATAAGAATATTGTTCCAAGCCGCGATCTCAGATGATAATAGCACACCACATTAGATTTGCAAAGCAGAAGAGTTAAAATACCATATATGGAAATCTATCATAATCCATAATGCTCAATACATTACAATAGAATGACTTTAATTATTCAATAAGAAAGATGTACATATAGGAGGAGGGAAGTGCAACTACTACCTAAATCAGTGGTGAAGAACTCCCACTAACTGATACTGGTAGTTAAGTTAACTCTGATACCATGAAAGGAACGATAAGAAGATTGTTCCAAGCCGCGATCTCAGATGATCATAGCACACCACATTAGATTTGCAAAGCAGAAGAGTTAAAATACCATATATGGAAATCCATCATAATCCATAATGCTCAATACATTACAATAGAATGACTTTAATTATTCAATAAGAAAGATGTACATATAGGAGGAGGGAAGTGCAACTACTACCTAAATCAGTTCTGAAAAACTCCCATTAAATGATACTGGTAGTTAAGTTAACTCCAAAAGACTAGTAAGCCACGATCTCAGCTGATAGCACACCACATTAGATTTGCAAAGGAGAAGAGTTAAAATACCATATATGGAAATCCATCATAATCCATAATGCTCAATATATTACAATAGAATGAATTGAATTATTCAATAAGAAAGATGTACATATAGGAGGAGGGAAGTGCAACTACTACCTAAATTAGTGCTGAAAAACTCCCACTAACTGATACTGGTAGTTAAGTTAACTCCAAAATACTAGTAAGCTAGCTTCACATAACTAAGAAGCTAACTCAACACAACTAGTAAGCTAACTCCACACAACTAGTACACCTAAGCAAGCTAACCCAACAAGTGTAGGGTTAACAGAAGTGTAAGAATTATCTTAATAAATAAATAAAAGGATAAATAATAACCTACACTAACACCCTCTCGTAAGCATAGCTTAGGTGGGTGGAAAAGAAGGTGGGTCCCGGCAACAAAGCCTAATGAGGTACCCACAAACAACAACTGGGAAAAATGGGCACCGCAAGGTACCCAAAACCAGTAATAACAAAGTAGAGAGCAAAATCCTGCTGTAAGATATCCTCAGAAGCTCGACTCCAAAAAATTGTACAATGCTGAAGAAGTGTGGTGCACACGATGATCTGAATCCACTGCTCGATCATATAACTCAAAAACTACTAACACTGGGCTTCACTAGAATAGCTCCATGCAAGGAGACTGTCAATGGAGTGATGTTGAAAAGTGAAAAAAAACATCAAACATAATTTGATCAACTGCTACAAATAGGTGTGCCATGATCCAAGAACAACCAAGGTAACAAGGCAAGGACACGAGATACAAATAAATATGAGTGCCACAATCCAAGAAAAGCCAAGGTAACAAGGCAAGGACATGAAACTTGAAGAAGCAGTATCAACACCACACCCTCCCATACTGGTGAATGAGTAGAGTGATACCACAGATCTGTATGAGTTGCCAAAATTAACTACTCGAACACTGAAAAACTAACACTGGGCTCCACCAGAATAGCTCCCCCACAAGAGAGACTGTCAACATGCCAAAAAAGTGTCGAAAATACAGATCCAAAATATCTCAACAAAAAAGAGAGATATAAATGTATACACCCCTAGATACAATAATGCAACACCCAAAGGTTTAGGACATCGGGCTCAACTGAAATTGTGTCCACAAGTGATCATAACACCCTCCCAAAGTGGCACTTTATAATTAAGTGCATGTAAATATTACAATGAGTAAAAGTACCTTTTATATTTTAAATATGTGTATAAAAGTCTCACCAATGCGTAGATCTCGAAAAAATACACAATTTCAAAAAAAAGATCATCTTAATCCGAGCTACGGATCAAAAGTTATGAGCTCTAGAAGGTTTTGCTATTAAAATAATATTTTAATGTTGATCTTCTTTTCAAAAGGTACATGTGACACCCAAATGTCCAAAGGGTAAAAGAGTGCATCCACACGATACAGGCTTGCGACCAAAGGATAAAAGCTTGCTCCCAAAACTGAAATATCCAGAGGGTAAAATACTACATCCAGAAGGTACACGCTTTTATCCAATGGATAAAAGAATGCACCCAGAGGGTACAGATCTGCGTCCAGTGGATAAAATACTGCATCCAAAACTGAAATATCCAGAGGGTAAAAGACTACATCTAGAGGTACATGCTTTTATCCAATGGATAAAAGAATGCACCCAGAGGGTACAAATCTGCGTCTAGTGGATAAAAAACTGCATCCAAAACCAAAATATCCAAAGGGTAAAAGACTGCATCTGGAAGATACACGCTTTTATCCAATGGATAAAAGAATGCACCCAGAGGGTACAGATCTGCATCCAGTGGATAAAAGACTACATCCAAAACCAAAATATCCAGAGGGTAAAAGACTGCATCTGTAAGGTACACACTTTTATCCAATGGATAAAAGAATGCACCCAGAGGGTACAGATCTGCATCCAATGGATAAAAGACTGCATCCAAAACTAAAATACCCAGAGGATAAAATACTGCATCTAGAAGGTACACGCTTTTATCTAATGGATAAAAGAATGCACCTAGGGTATAGATCTGCATCTAGATTTGACTGTCTCAAAACATGGTCGAGTTTACAGTCGATTCTATGGTTTTGGCACCTTCCAAATCCAATGGCGCACTCCGTTTTGCATAAAAATGCATGTTGCAGAAAATTGCTCACAAATTCCAAATACATGAAAATAATAAACCCTTACTTGCAAAGAAAAACTTACAGATGGATGTCTACATCATCTATGGCTCTGATACCATGGAAGGAACGATAAGAAGATTGTTCCAAGCCACGATCTCAGATGATCATAGCACACCACATTATATTTGCAAAGTAGAAGAGTTAAAATACCATATATGGAAATCCATCATAATCCATAATGCTCAATACATTACAATAGAATGACTTTAATTATTCAATAAGAAATATGTACATATAGGAGGAGGGAAGTGCAACTTCTACCTAAATCAGTGGTGAAGAACTCCCACTAACTAATACTGGTAGTCAAGTTAACTCCAAAAGACTAGTAAGCTAGCTTCACATAACTGAGAAGCTAACTCAACACAACTAGTAAGCTAACTCCACAACTAGTACACCTAAGCAAGCTAACCCAACAAGTGTAGGGTTAACACAAGTGTAAGAATTATCCTAATAAATAAATAAAAGGATAAATAATAACCTACACCAACAGATTCCTGAGATGGACAATTCAATAGTAATCTCCCAGAACCAGGCTCAGGCCCTCTTTGACCAGGACAATGAGAAATACAAAGCGAGGGTGGCAAAGTCTTGGCTTAAAAACCCTAAAAATGGGGCATCTCGTCTATCCAAGGTCCTGTTTCATGCCAATTTCAACGAGGAGCTGTCAGATTTTATAATCCTGCTAGCTCGGGTCATGGGTTTACCCTCTACCAATGAGTTCCATTTTTGGATGTGCCCACTTATCAATATGGTGTGCGAGGGAACTCATAATATCAACTGGGCAGAAATCATCAGTATGAACCTAGTAGAGCAACTGTCCAATGTACAACAAACAAAGAAATTTTACATGACTTCATACTTGATGTATACCCTAGCAACATCGAGCCAATGGTTTGGATTCTCATACATTGATGCTCATAAGAGTGACCCTGTATATGCCTACTATCCTCAATTCACCTTGGACACTAGCAATCGCAACTTCAAGAGGGTGAATGATGCTTTCACCATGTACATGGTCAGACTTCTAGAGAGCGACACGGTAGGGAGATTTTCTGATGAAGCTATGAACCTAATATCGCACTACGGTGCCTACTTTCATCTAGTTTAGAAAATTATCCTATATAAGGCTTGCAGGCTATGAGAGCACTCCTCTTAGGCTTCCTATGTTCTGCAATGATAAAATGGCCTTGATAGAGATATGCAGGCAGGTTGGACAAGTTACACAGAACTTGTAGAGATAATAAAAATTATTGGCTTGCACTTTCCCATCACTTTGGGAAACTACACCTGCAAGACAACCCTAGATGCTCAAAAACATAGAAAGAGCCCTAGCTCCCATCACTGTCCATTTCTTCAAGCCAAAAAACTTGTTTTGACTTGAAGAAATTTATTGAGCAGAACATCAAAATCACTTATCATCATAGGGCAGACACAGAGGACTATTGGGATGACTGTGCTGATGATTTTGAAGCAAGGAGGAGACATTATTACAGGTTTTCCCTTCAATTCATTCAAGAGCTTAACCTGTACCAAGTTCCTGAAGGACTCCAGGATGATAATTCTGACCTGTACTCATATGAATATGCCAATGTGGTCAAACACACTCCCTTGGAGGATTTGGATTGGTTCAAAAAGGAGAAGGATGATCTGGTAGAAATCCTGACTCCTGTCTTGGTAAGAACCAAAATAAGGTTTGAACAGGAGAGTTCGTAAACTCAGAAGACACTCAGGTGAGTCCTCCTCCAAAGACACCTCAACACCAAGAAAAGAGGCATTGTCACCTGATGCGGGAGTACCTGTACAGACCCCTCCTGCCTCATCAACTAAAGGTCCTACATCTTCCACTGCTTCCTCATCTACCCAAGTGTATCAGAAGAAAGTCAGAGAAGTTAAGAAGGAGCCTGTGGAGGAAGATCCCCTAAAGAAGCATTCAAAATTGCCTTCAGGACTAGAGAACATTATTGTTCTCAGTGAAAGTGAGGAGAGTGAAGTGCAAATTTCTACAAGTGCTCCAGAAGCTCCTACAGATAAAGAAAAGGAGGTTCAAAGCATTGAACTTCCAAGCACTATTGATTCCTCCACACCAGAAGCCCTGAGTACTCCGAGTGCCCCAAGTGCCCCTCTCATATCTCAATTAGAAGCAACATCCGTGCACACCCTAGGTGCTATGAGTTCTCTATCTCTCGGTCCTCTTGCCCCACCTTTTCTTTCCTCTTCTTCCTCCTCTTTTTCATGGGTGCAGCCTCTCATCGATAGTAGGAAGAGAAAGTCCTCTTCTCAGATCTCAGGACTCAACTTCGATGTTGTGGCGGCCTTGTTAGGCACTACTCCTCCTACTCCCGCTAAGAAGGCCAGGACTGCCTCCAGAATAGTATCTGATGCTCAGGGCCAGCAATTCCTGGAGATAGCCAAGCCCAAAGTAGACAAGCCATAGCATGATTTGCAAGCATTTGACATTGATCTCTCAAGGATTCCCATGGGAGAGTCTACCCCTGAAGGTGAGATCCACAATCTTCAGGAAACAGTCACCAGGGTCATTGGGAAAGTGGAGAAATGGCAAAAAACCATAGAACAACTGGAGGAATAGGCCCATATCCTCACAGGTTTCATCCAGTCACTGCTATCCAAAAAATAAAGTTTTAGATCCTACCCCACTGACTACTCTTCCACCACACGTGATTCTCAGCCAAGATGAAGTGCAGAGTATCAAATATATACACATGTATTCTATCTATGGAAGGGCTATGGAGGCCATGGAGGATGACATGCTTATTGCAGGGTTGAACTTCATTGGTGAAGCCTTCAAACTTAATGAGAAGGTGAATAATCTACAATAGAAGCTCTCCTCCACTATTGGAAATATAGATAAAGAGCTCAAGCTCTGGAGCAGCTACATAGTAGACCTTCGCCTCATGGGACAAACTGATGAGAATATTTTAATGGCGAGCAAGGTTTTCGATGATGCAAAGGAAAACTTGTCAAAATCATGGGTATACAACATGGAATGGAAAATTAAGGTGCTGGAGGAGGCTTTGGGAGAATTAAAAAATAGTTTGGCAGAAGGGAGAGGCCTTCAAGACTTTGGTTGTATCTGCCTTCAAAGATATACATTGCCATCTCCATGATGAGACTTCTGGTGTGCCCCTCTCTTTATAAGAAATCAAAGCTCAGTTCAGAGCTTTTGTAAAAGATAATTTGTTGAAAGAGGATTCCATTTCCAAATAAAAGATGAAGGAAATCTACTCTCTCTAGTCTTGTTATCGAAGAAGCAAGCAAGGATTATCATACGCACGTCGAATTCGACAAAGAGATGGAGAAATGTCTCAGATTTTGGACCCAGTCCACTGCCAACACATCAGTCCCACGTGGTAGAGACATAGCAGATGTTAGGAATTAGTATTTACATTGTGGTAAATAATTGTATGGTTAGTTAATTATATATATATTGTGATAACAAATATATAACAATATATATTCGGGTGTGTTGTAGTTTCCTATTTTATAGGAAGTTAGTTTTCCTATTGATATGGCTATATAATAGCCTGTGATTGTAATTAAATATGTGTCGAATACAATATCATTATATTATTTCCTGTGTAAGAATATTGTTGTTCCAACATTTGGTACCAGAGTGACTATGGATCCATGATATATTATACAGGGAAAATCTTTTGCTATTCACGTTTTCCCTGGTTAATGAGAGATTTTTTTTCTCCTGAGCATTCTAGATATAGTTTAGGTAGTTTGTAAAAGTTATTGTATTATGCATCTATGTAAATGTGGATAGCCTGTGCTCGTTTTTGGTCAAATTAATTCTCTCACATGCCAAATCTGTGTGCCATCTATCTACCAGCTCGTATGATTTGATCATCATCAGGCTTGAGACGTCTCTACAGGCATTTGTTTTTGGATCGGGTGCATCTACAGTCACTGCCTTTGCCGTATTCAGATCTGAATTTATGTGGAGGAATATCTATCATAGATAGAACAATCAGCAATTGCAAGTCAAAATTTTCAGCAAGTGCATGGGCTCATAAAGACATTGATATGGATTTTACATATTTCATGTCCTTTGTACGTGTTTAGCGTTTCTCGGTGTGGCTGTATAGATCTGTGGACTTCATTGTAAGTGTTACTTCTCACCGGCCTATATTGCTGAGAACGTCCTGGTATCCTTAGCTGGAGCTTGGGAGGTGATTCACTGATTATCCTGGTGGGTCTGTGAATACAACTAAACTTGCATGCTATTTCCTTAGACGGTGTAAAATATGAAGTGGCCACATCATGTCAAACCTGTTACATAGAGCCGTCCAAGATCCATGCATAGATCTGTAAAGTTTGATCTTGGAGCCATAAAAATGCTATTCACACTGTTATTTGTGCATGCAATAGTCACGTGGGATCAAATTTATGTTAGTCATTTAAAAGCGTCATTTTAATAGTCATTAGTTTTATTGGTGGGTCGATGTTTTTTGGTTTTGTATGTCAGTTAAGTCATCGACTCTTTAATCATATTTAGTTAATAGTCTTGTAATATATATATCGTTTCCTTCATAAGTTTATTTTTTATTTTTGCATTTTTGTAAAAGCCATTCATCATTGTACGTCATTTAGTATTGTCTAGGTATCAACATTGTTAAAATTGTGTTTAGGTGAATATAGGTAGTCAATGTTAAATAGGTGATTTTAGGATTATTGTCTTGTCAAGTGTTAAAGTCATGTCATTGTAAAAAAAAAAGTTTGAAAAATAATTTTTTTTTTGCCTCACAGACTCATTTTTGGTGTTACCATGACGTCTGGCAAAATAACATGTTTCACATTGTGAGAGGGAAGATAAGAATAAACAATGTGGAAACAGTTGAGCATCATATCCAAATCCAGCTGAGCTAACAGCATGTTGATGGAGGAAGGAGGCATCGGAGGAAGGAGGTCGAACAACGATCTAGATAGGGGTCCTCTCTATTGTGTCTACCAATCATACCAATAGAGTAGAGAGAGGGTGATTCGATGTAGAAAATTATTTGTGATCTCTCTACCCTCAAAAGTATTGTTTCAATGAATTATATTCCACATTCGTCATGAAGAAAATACATATAAAAATAGATTAATAAAATGTAATAAAACTTGAACATCCATGATAGCTCCTCGAGCATTTTTCACAATCAAAACACCTTGATGTTGCTATTTTTTTTCTTGTCAAATATTCCTCTAACAGAACTAGTTGTGAAAGAGAGATAATAATAAGATTATTATGCACAGTTGATGAGACAATATTTTTCACAAAATTCCCTCCTCTGACTCAATAAAATAAGATATTGTGTCTTATGAATGTAATAACATACATACTTTTAAAAAAGAGTCATATTGAAGACAACTACACCATCTTTAGGTAGCGTGTTATCAAGATTTTTCTACCAAGTACAATCAGTTTCCTTTTGTAATTATGATCCAATTGAAATATGAACATAGTAGATAAGTCAAACCCTGAAATGTTCTATAATCCTATGGTGATAGATTTATATGTACAAGACATAAGAAAATTCCAAATAATTAAAAAGCAATCTTACTACCTTATCAATAAATTCAATTCATTTGTTTTAGAGGTCAATCACTCATAGATGCCCAACATAAATACAAAAAAAAAAAACTTAGATGTTTTTATGAAGATCTAATTGTAGTTTTCAATACCATTTCTAATCCTGACAAGCTCAATTGAAAACCACATTAAAATTTCATTTTCTAGTTCATAAATAACGTATATATAGTACTATAAAAGGTGAATTGATCAACATGGACAAATTTTGGTTACGTTTGGGGAAAGTGTGAAGGATTCAACATACCAATTTGTTACATATACTACAATCATTATAGGCCATGTGACCATACACTATTTTACACATTTTGATACACTATTATCTGCATTTCGTTGAATACTTCAGATGTAAATAAATATTAATACCCTAAGATAGGTGGGAGCTGAAAAAAAATGATGCAAATAGAATCATGTTTATAGAAGACCTGTTTATTGTTAATACCTATTTTTTATAATTTATAATTTCCTTTATTGTATGAACATACAGTTGAAAGGAAACTAAACTAAGAAATTAGTGTTTTTCATTAAAAGTAACATGCAAAATGAAAACACAACACACCACAACACAACACACACACACACACACACATTGTAAAGTATATTTATAAGAAAACTAACATATTACGTTTTCCATGCATACAATAAATATAAGTGAATTAGAAGAAAGAAACCAATAACCAAAGCACACCAATAGCTTCAAAGTTCTTAAATGGGTCAAAATAAAAATGGTGAAAATTCAGTAGGTTCCAAGTTTGAAACCAAACCACACTACTTGGTTTGTGTAGCACCTTATAGGACCACCTTTTTAGTTCCGATATAAATTAATTGTAGAAAAGAAGGTGTTGCAAGAAAAAGTAATGATAATTGAGCCTTTCTAGTGGAAATACATATGAGAGATAAGATGATTTTATTTTCTAATTGAGATTTGATATGTTTTAATTTAGTTTATTATAGAGTCAAGGTTGTTGATTCGACGAGATTTGTTTTTTTAAATAAGGAAAAGACATGAATGAAAAGTTATAAAAAAAAAGGTGGTAATCAAAACCATGCATGTCCCATGCCTATTCCATGGATCGGATTATTCCTCCTCAAATAAAATTTGCTACCCATGCTCTAATGTATCATCTTAATCTCGATCACATTATTTACATGAGTGCAATTTACATATAAATCGATAAAAAAATGACCAAAAACCAATAAGTTTAAGGTTTAAAACCAACCACAATGCTTTCTTCTTACACCATTTTTAATGCCCCTTTAAATTTTAATATTGACTAAGGACAATAGGGGATGCATGAACAATTATAATTAGTTGAAGCACTCACGTTTGAGCATGACTAATTACATTTTTTAATTTATGAGAGGTGATAAATTTGTGAAGGTATCAGGTTATTATTGAAATATACGATATATCGAGGAGAAAATAAGGAGATAATATTTTGGGGGCATATATTATCAAATAAATATTGAGTAACATGTGTCCACTTAATCAAAAATAATATCATGACTTCATTGCAAGAGGAATGAACTCCACTAGGGGCACTAAGAAAGATGATCAATGTGACACTGATGGGGATGACATTACGTAAATATGACAAAGGGATGTTGAGAAAGATGCTAAAATTAATTATTACATGGACACTTTTATGTAAATAAGATGTGGTGGATTCATCCTCCAAGGGGGTTTCTCAGTTAGGGTTTGTAACTTCTCGTAGTTTTATAAATGTGGTAGAAGAGAGAAAACATAAATAAAATTAGTAGCCAGAAAAATTAGTGCAAAGTGGTAATGTTGGATTAGTTTTGCGCAGGCATTAAGACCAAACATGTGACCATAGAGACAAATAAAAGTTATCAATCACTTTGATCAAAGACCATATAATTTTATGATGCAAAAACATCATTTCTTCTTTCTACGTTAGATTAAAGAGGTTGGGTCTAAATTTTTTATTATAGGTAAAGAAGGGTTAAGGGGACCCTACCCTATACAC
Organism: Taxus chinensis; assembly: GCA_019776745.2. Lineage (NCBI taxonomy): Eukaryota > Viridiplantae > Streptophyta > Pinopsida > Cupressales > Taxaceae > Taxus > Taxus chinensis. The sequence continues at coordinate 600,545,335 of CM034151.1, read as the reverse complement.
TAAGTGGAGAAGAATATATATCAATGAGGATTAAAATAGACGGCCTCTTCCAGCGACACAGAGAAATAAAATAACATTAAAACCAAACTAGCAGCACAAATAACAAAACCATCACCTATCTCATCTTTGTGACCCCTTCTCGTTGGATCTTAAGTGCATCTTAAGCAGAGAGATAGTCCCTTTATTTTTCTTGCTCACAATTGTCCAATCCTTCTTAGTATTCAGATTTTCATTTTCTTTTATATGGATTGGAATCATAACTTAAATTTGTTCCTTGAAATTTTACAACCCTGATCGATCAAGAGGGAGGGAACATGTTACTTTTTTTGAAATTGTCAAATACGCATCATTCTTACAATATTTTTACATTAGGTCCATCTGAAGAGGGGGAGATCTTCCTCCTTTTCAGGATCGAGATCAACTGATTTCTTAGAATCAAAATCACACTCACAATTTGATGGGTCATTTATAACCAGGTGGCTAGGATTTGAGTTCTTCCACAAAGAGCTTATACTTTTAATATTTTTTCTTTCCATATGAAAATCTGAAGCTAAATGGCCAAGAGAAAAGCATGTTTACATCTAAAGGGAAACCCCTCATAATCCAAATTTTTTATACAAGTTTTGTCCTCAACTTTGAGCTCAATAGTGGTTGGAAAATCAACAAAAGTGTCCATATCAACCAATAATTTGGCATACATAGTGTGCTTAGAATGTTCAGTCTTTGGGTCTATAGCCAAACATTTCCCTAATGTGTTACCTATAGCAGTTAAGCAACTCTCTATCTAGAATTGGAGGGGAAAATAAGGTAGATGAATCCAAACCAAATTAACTTGGAAAGTATCATACATAGGTTTAAAAAATCAAACCATGGTTTCATCAATAGCAAATAGGATTGAAAATCCCAAACTCTTCCAAAAATCAAATCCCTATCTGATGTTTTAGAAAATACAACTATAAAAAACACACGTGTAGTAGGATAAATATCAACCTTATGTTCCATGATGAGGCCGTAGTGGCTGGACATCCAAGTATGAAGAGAGGGTAGGCCCGAACAAAAATTGTTAAATATGCAAATAATTCCATTTTTCTTGAAGAAAGCTTCAGATTTCACCACCTCTTCACAATAACGAACTGATGGGGTTGATTTTGTGTAAGCCATATGCTTATAATTCTTGGGATCTGTCAATCTCCTGTTCCTAATACCTTTCCCCTGTAGTGCTTCTTTTAAAGATGCCCTAGCATGGGATAAATCTTTGTGGGAAAGGGTCTAACTTATTAAAATGGATTCTACATAATTATAGAATATATAATTTCCTATGTACACACTCTCACATGAACTAAACAAAATACATGAGGGTGGAGGTTTGAGAGAGCCAAATATTAATAAAAATGAATGGAAGCACCCCACACAAGGTATAAGGAAAGTTTCCCTAGTGTAGGATGGGGTGTAGTGGTACTAGCATCCACACAGTAAACACACTATATAATTTTTGTAACCTTTCAAATTTCCTAGACATTGTACCTTACAGAAGAAAGAATTGCTAATATTTTTATTATAATATCCCTTTTTTCTCTATTTCACTACCATCCTTTACAAAATCCACCTTTATATTTAAAATCACTCCCTGTCCCTTCAATGAAGACTCTCACATTAATATTCCTTAAAACAATTTCCCTCCCCTTTTATCATTAAGTTATACTTCTTTAAATAAAAATCACTCTCTTAAAAAGCATATTTCCTCAAAATATGCGTAGTTCCCACTACTCTTCGACATTTTTATTACTATAATTTTGATTATTGATGATTAGAGACTTGAAATTTTTTATTATGGATATGTTGTGACTCACCTTGTGGATTGTATGGACTACTAGCAAACATAGATAGATATTTCTATACTTGATGATGACCTATAATTATTCTGTTCTATGCTAACATTTTGCGATCCTTGACAATGACTATTGTACTTGGATTATTGGACTAACCATGTGATTTCTTTGATATCATAAATTGTTAATAATGTGATAATATTAGGGATCAGTAATATGTTATTGAGTGTATCTAGTACGAATGAATTACATTAAATGTAGGGAATGAAATGGTTGTCTTAGAATGTGAATTGGTTTAGTGATAATTGTAAATTATTAATTATAGAAGCATTGAAATGTTAAGAAATTGTAAACAATTGATAGAATTTCCTAACTTTGGGATGATTTAGTTACGAATATGATGATGTTAATTGATATATATGTATATGTGTGTTTATTGCTTGATGTACGCTGAGGATTGTATGATGGATGATTTATATGAATTTTATTTCCATGACATATTGATACAACCTGGAAGCCGAAGGGGTATTGTTTGGCTATTCACAGGGAATTATATCATGACAACAAGAAGGGGGTTAGGAGACCAACAATGTAGGAATATTGGGCATTGGCAACAAGGTCACCTTGGAAACTTCGTGTCATGTGTATTGTTGTGTTCTTGTTGAGTTGTTAGGAGGTCTCCATGGGGGGGATGAACTCAAAATGTGACCATGGGTTATGTGATGTTTTCCCTTTTAAATTTTAATTATTTTTTGAGTATGTGAATTATTTTATTGTGATGTATCTCCACTTTATTATTTTTAGTTAATGTGCTTTGGTCTAAGTTGATTAACCTTGTTAAATAAGTTAATTAGGGATGTGACAAATGGGTATTTAATGGGGGTAGATATCCCTTGGAATTTTTTGATTTGAGTTTGATTTTAATTTATTTTGATGTGTGCACTCAACCCATCCCTCAAATCCCGAAATTTGAATTTGGATCTAGTTTTGGAGGCTTGTGGGATAAGTTAAGATTGTCCCACACCTTTGAAATCCACTTACCTACTATAAGTATGGGGCAAGGGGTCAAAATTAGGCCTCATTATGTGATTTGGAAGGTAAAAATGTGAAATTATTGCACTTTATTTCAAAAGCTTTTAATTTTGTCCTTAGAGGTTTGGAGTGAGAATTGTGTGTGGAAGGAAACTTGTCATATCCTCACCTCACCTATTGATTGGTCTTGATCTCTGTGTTTGACCAAGCTGGTGGATTGGAGGAGAGGGTATGTGGCATCCTACATGGAGCCACCTCACCTCTTCTCCTCATTTTTTCTATTTATTGATGTTGTGTTGAAGTTTTGGGGGTTTCTCATTTTAATTTTGCACACATGTTTTTTTAAAATTTGCTTGGAGTTATTACTTGGGAGCTTTTGGAGATTGCTTTTGGAAAAAACAATTTACAATTGGATTCTCAAGATAATATGGATCTTGTTGATTGAATCTTTGTAGATTAGATTTTTCATGGCTTGGTAGTGGAACCATACTATGAGATCTTGTAATCATGTGGGATTATGCTACCAATATTGTCAACAATGGTTATATGCAAGAGATTTGTATAAGGATAGGTCACACAGGGTTGGAATGTGAGTGCAAGGTCATGATTTAGGGATAAAATGGGACCAAAGTTGTCATTTCTAAAATTAGAATTGTCTAGGCAGTTTCATGGACAAAGCATGATTTTGGAGGTTCATACAAACTACCGCGAAGTTATAAAATGCCAAGACCTCATTGCTACAGAACTAAGAAAAAGGTAATCTAATTATTGGGATGGTTCCATATACATCTAATTTTTTTTTGTCTTGTGATGTGCACTTGGAAGTCTTGTGGGTTGAACCCCTAGACTCATTTGAGAGGTAAAAGGAGGTGGTTCTTGTGTTTCAATTCTCAACATTGGCTAAGCATTTTCCATTCTATGAAGCTTGTCGCATTTAGCACTTATTTTCAAATGTTTTTGGTCTTTGTATGCATTGTGATATGCACATTGGAATGAGTAAAGTAATGTTGAATCCCTTAAGAATATATCTCTTATTTCTAAATATCCTCTAATGCTCTACTATTGGGGCTAATGGGCCAATAAGTTAGGATGACTTCTAACACTCTCATTGGATTTATTTTGGGTGGTAAATGTTGCCTACGGGCACTTCCTTTTTTTTTGAAATAACAGATGACCAACAAAAAGGACTATGGAGTGTTGAAGGGAGACTCTTGGAATGAAGAATGTTGTGAGTCGGGACTAAAGGACACCAATAGATACTTGTGTCGAGAGTACCAAAGGCACCTGTTGTCACAAAGACCTAAGTAGAGGAGAAATTTTAGTGGACTTGTAAGAAAATAGTTTCAACTTCAATGAAAACTGTACAATGTAACTAATAATATGTAATGGTAAACCAATAAGTTAACAAATATAACAAAAAAGGCATAGTGAAAACCCAACATAATAAACATTGTCTATTCACAAAATATTTTTTAAACTTGTATACTTATACCATTATTGCTTTATAAGTTTATAACATGGAACATAAACACAATATTAATTGCAAATGAATTACTACAGGAGTACACTACAACTAACAATTTTCATTAGAACTAGAGATCTTGAGGGAAAAACGGGTTCCATATGTCACATTAGACTAAAGATAAGAGTTCATACTTCTAGTTGATGCCCACATTATGACTACATTGTGATAGATGCGTGTCATACCTTGAATAAATTCTTGGAGCCAAACTTTAATTTCCATATTACTTCTTGACTAACCACCTATGATACAAAAATCCACTTTTATTGAGGAAGATTATTTGTCTCTTTGTTGTTTTTGCAATTATATCTCAAAAGAAAAATTAATCCATCATCGTGTAAATCCATATAAAATGTATTAGAAAATTTAAATCGCTAAATTTGATAGTTTTCTATGTCTAATCCCCTATAATAAATTATCCTAAACTAAAGGTTAGTCGAAACCTATACTTGATTAACCATTTGAGGAAAAATCATTTTTGAAAAAACTAAACTATACCATCAAGTTCTAAGGTACATTCAACAGGATTTTCCTCATAAGAAGAGGTTCTCTTAATGATAATATTTGGGAGTAAACAGATGGTTACATTCAATATTTTTTTCTCGACAAAAAATCTGATAGATAGATTGCAATCACCGTTTAAATATATAACGGGAAGATGTTAATAGGTGGTGAGCTATGCATGGAAAGAAAAAAAGGAAGATAAAAGAGAAGGCACCGAGATTGATGATGAAGTCAACGTCTGAGGACTTAGACAAAAATTTTTTAGGAGACATTTGTGGAGGTGGTGGTGGTAAGAAAGCTCCTATATTACCTCACACGAAGGGTAGGTTGGTGGCAGAGTGAAGGACGGAAATACTAGGATGAAGAGGGAGAAAGATCTATCTAAAGATAACACTCAAGAAGAAAATTGACTGGTGTTTAAGATTTGAATCGCTACTTGAAGTGCGGGAATAATGTTTCAAACACAATTTCAAATTTGAAAATAGTCTAACTCAACATGAGTTAGTACGACTGAATGAATGCAACAATGATGAGTTGGATATAACATCTAGCCATCCATGATGCAAGTGGATGGTCACTTTGAAAAGAAATGCATCGGTGTAAAGAAAAAAGAAACAAAAATTTTGATTTAAAACTTATAAAAACATGATATAACCATGCACAATGGATTTAAAGTGTAAATAGCATGCTTCATATTTTGGTGTACTAACACATTAGTTTAAACGCCATATGTCAATGTGGGTTGTAACATTTATTAGCTCTAGCTACAGGAATATTACCCATTTACAAATCATATCATTGGATTATGTTTTACAGAATTATGCTTTCATTGGCTCTCGTTGGTAGGTAGTTCTAGGTCGAACAATATCTATGGGTATGGAACTGTACAAGCATTCTTGACTGCGAAAATAGAATTATCTTTCAATGGAGTTGGTTAATTAAAAATAATGAATTTTTGAAATACTGATAGAGGTCATTTTCGCATGATCCTATTTGCTGGTAATATAGTTCTCTTCTTAAAAGATAATTCGGAATCTTATTTTGGAATGCATTCTATTAAGATGTTACGGTTAATGGGAGTGTTTAATTTACTGTCTTCTTACCTAATATAATAAGGAAAAGTTATATTATTATCGAGGAATATATATAATTTTGTTGTGATGTCAAACTTATTGTATTAAAAAATGAAAGTTAATGTCGAGATTATATGTCATTGGATAGAGCTAAACATACGAATTAATGTAAAAGCATAATTTTATATTTGAATGAATGAAGATTCTGTATTAATGTTTGGAGGGGCCGAATGGCCAAGATCCACTAAAAGGAATATCCCACTTAGTTGGTAATGGATGTGCGCGCGCGCTGCGCGCGCGCGTGTGTTGATAGAGGCTCTATTACTAAAAATAAAATAGTACAATTATTCACAAAAATACTGGGTAAGGACACATATGTGTGTAAATTTTGGTAAGATAAGTCTATTTTATTTCGTCACGTCTGATCAAAATAAGTGCAATACACACACACACACACAAACTCTAGATCTGTGTATATAGTTAATTTTGAACCAGAAATAAAATGGGGCAAAAAATGCCCATACCCAAATATGGTAAACTCTCCCTAAAAAGGTAAAATAACCAATAAAATTCACGAAAAACCCTGGGAGAGGGATGCAAATAAAATAAACACCTAAATTGTGTGTATATCCTTCTGAACAAAGAAAAATCCTCCTTAATCTCTCCCTAGCTCCATGGCCTTCATTTTTCCTTAACCTGTAAAACAAAATAGTGAAAATGATAAGAATAGGGAAAGAAATGAATAAAAGGAAACTCATAAGGATTTCTAGGTTTCCTTAGTCAAACCTAAGATCTAAAAGAGATCTTGGAATGAATACTTTTGTATTTGGGACTAAAAGAAGAATCCTACTTTTGTAAAAAAATTTCCATGTTGTCTCCACTTAAGTGGAGGGCTTTTGTAACTTGTATTTTAAAGTTTCAACTTCTTGTAATTGTATTATGTAAGATTGATTTGTATTGGTTATTCAAGAAGTGCACATGTTGGAAAAGAGGCATTTGAAGTTGTAATTGGTTTGTTATTAAATCTCCTTCAAACTTGTACACTTATACAAAGAGTACATTTGATTTATAAATTGGAATTATCCTTATTTGAAATGAATTATAAAGGAATATTTGTTTGGGTGTTTTCTTTAAAGTGATCTTGAAATATTCCATTTACATGCTAAAAAGAAGAGTTATACTTAGTTGATGCTTATATTTACTCCTTATTGTGATAGATGCATTCATAGTTGAATAAATTATTGGAGCCAAATTTTCAACCATATTACAAAGGAAAATATATACACTTAGCCCTTTTTATTGAGGAAAAAATTTGTTCCCTATTATTTGTGCAATCCTCTCTCAAAAGAAAAATGAATCCATCATTGTGTAAATCGATATAAAATGTAATATAAATTTAAATGGCAGATATATAGTTCTATATGTTAATTATACTTGGTTATCCTAAACTAAATCACTTAAACCTATACTTAGAAATAAAATAAGAAAGGATATATATATATATATATATATATTGTATTAAACAAATTATTGTTGAGTAATAGTTTGGATCGGCTAAGTGCTTTGTGTAAAAGCAAAGTATATATTAAAAAAAAGACTTTGTATTAATGTTTGGAGGGGCCGAATGGCCAGGGCAACTGAATTTTTAACTTAGTGGGTTGGGTGGGGCGGCACCCCACCCATGTATTGTAAACCCCACTCGATACAGGGGTTGCGACCACTGTAAACCTGCTCTATGTGCAATATATATTCGGTCGACCTACCTGTAATGCGCCTACACACATATATCTATATATGTATATATACCTTCTAAACATGCCACATACCTCAAGTTGTAATTTATAAGTCAGGTTTTATTTAAAATAAGTGCAACATATATATATACACAAACTCTAGATCTATGTATATACTTCATTTTGAACTAAAAATAAAACTATGACTAGTTTTCAAACATGACAATTACTGGCCATTCCATTCCAGGTAATAGAGCCTCGTGTTTCATTTCAGAAAGACTACACCGAAATCCATTTTGGAAGATTAAATCAAGATGGTAAACTTCAATAATATTTAATTTACTTCCTAAGGAAAATTTTAGTTGAAATATTACACACAAATGTTAGGGGTAAGTGCAGCAAGTTGGTGGACAAAAAAGGGGTCATAAGTGGACATCATATTGCGAAAAAACAACAAAATCTCAACTTGTAGGGATTATTAGCAATACGTTTACTCAAAATTAGAAAAAATTATATAAATATGAATCGTAGCATCTGGAATCTAGTTTCTAAACTACTAATGTTTTTTAAAAAGGGACAAGTTTAGCTATATTAAACACTTAAAATTATATGACTTGGTTTTTTTTTTGAAAAAACCTATAAGATTGTAGTCCGTTTGCCCGCGATTTGGATGACCAAATCTTTTTTTTTTTTTCATTTGGTGAAAAGTTAGATGTAGTTGTCTATCTTGGGATGGATTTTATTTTGTATTTTTTAGAGCAATATTTTTTTTTATGATTTTTTCTGTGAAAGTGGTCTGAAAAGATTTAGAAAATGGAGCGCTTTCTATTTGCCCACCATAACTATATCAAAAAATATCGAAATATAAATATATATATATATATATATATATGTATAGAATTTCTCCACACTTGGGATGGTATAAGTTTTATCACATTTTGATAAGCGAAACAAAAGTTGCAGTCTTAAACGTAGACATGAACATTCGCGGGAAAAAAATGTCTTAAAGACCTATTGTTAGTAAAAAAATATAAAATGATATTTATCTTATTCTATTCACTTTAAAATCAATATTTCTACGAAGCTAACAGTCTCCCCTACGCGATGGCACCATTTTTGTGAAATGTTTTCAGTTTTTCAGCATGGTTCAAGTCTGTGGAAGAGAAAATTTGAAGTTTTTTGACCTTTTACACTTCATAATGACCTTCCATAGCTTTGGTTGGGGAAAAACAAATATTTCCCGAGCCTTAGGGTCAGATTTGATGATACAGATAGAACTGTCATCGTGGTTTATAAACCGCGATCGTGGGTTTTATAAACAAGCCGTGATCGCTTTATAAACCACGAGTTGTAAAGCATGATCATCGGTTCTTAAATCATATTTACACACATCCCAATGTTCTAATTACCATGTGATTTTTACTGTTTGATTTTACCGTATGAATTACTGCAAATTTTTGTCAATTTTCTACATGTTTTTCTTATCACCGGAAGTAAAACATCATGGGAGACAAGAAACGAAGTCAAAAAAAGAAGTCATTAAGTAAAAAAACACCAAACGAATTAGAGGCAAACAGATTTCAAAATGCTGAGCGAATGCGGAATCTTCGTGAATCAAGAAGAGGTTCATCTTCAACCCTACTATTGTAAGCAATGAGGAACCAGGTAATGTTTCTACTGTCAATGTTGAAGTTGAATTAAATACTTCGTGATGAAGATGTTTTTACTATCAATGTTGAAGAAGAATTAAATACTCGTGATGTAGAAAATGTTGAAATTGAAGGAGACAATGAAAATGTGAATAAGAAAATTCATAGTTGAAACTGTAGACAAGTAAAATTTGACAAAAACACCTCCTAGGATTTTCCGTAAGAAACCTAATTATTTTATTGAAATTGATGAAAACATTTTGAAACCAATGTCTGAAAAACTTTCTGAACAGCAAATCAGAAGAAAAGCCACTGAAATTTGGGATAATCATTTTAAAATTTTAAATGATTCCCAAAGATGTCAGTTGTTGGTTAGTTTGATGAAATTGATTAAAATGAGACCTACATTAAACACCTTAGGATTGACAACATCTAATATACGTGGTCAAACCTCTACAATTGTTGAAAACCTTCATGATGCATATCACACTGTTGGTGTCAAGAGACACACTAGGGATAGTAATATTGTGTGTCATGTACTTGCTACTAGTGTTGTAAGTGAATCAATTAAAAAATAACGTTTGATTATGTAAACAAGTCAGAATGTTGCAAGTTAATCGAAAAACTCTAATGAAAGTAATTGAAAGACGTAATATCCTTCAATCACTCAATAACACCGATTTTTGGGCATTTTCTGCTTGAGCACCGCGTAAGGACAAAGATAATTCTGATGCTATAAGAGAAGTTATTATTCAATTTTGGCATGATAACACTAGAGTTTCACCTAATACAAGAGATGTTGTAAAACGGAGAGTTGGTTCTACTAATCGCGAACCACATCCAAAACATTTCTTAGATATGACTCAAACTTAATTTTTTGTAAGTTTGAACAAGAGCATCTGGAAATTAAAATTAGTCAACGCTTTTTTTGAAATGTTGAAACCATTCTATGTGAAAATCAACCACGCTCACACCACTTGTTGTTGTAGGCAACATGTTGAATTTGCGATGTATTATGCTAAATTTTTACGTATTCGTTCTAATTTTCATTTTGAAACTATGTTATCAGAATGTGGTGTTCAAGTTCCACCAATATCTTCTAGGGATTTCATTCCTATGATATTTTGTTGAAAAAGAAGTTGGACAATTTTTTTATAGTCAGGATTGTTTAGATGGAAGTTGTGGTACATGCCGCGGATTACCTAAATTAGAAAGTTACATCCATGAGAAAATTGAAGGTTCAATAGGACATAATTTAGTTGAGTTTGATAAATATAAATCAGTTGCATACCAGTTGAAAGATGGAAAAGAGTCTAAATGGTGTGAGCTAGTTACAGAACATATGCCTGTTTTTCAATTTATGAGAAAATTTAAGGATGAAATTGTTTATGAGTATGCTAGGCATACACACATAGCTCGATGGTTGGATGAACAGTTCAAGATATGCAAGGACACATTTCCTATTAGAACTATTGTTTCAGTGGTCGATTTTGCAGAGAATTACACATTGCAACCATAAATGGAGGTTCAATCACAATATTACAACTCAGTACAAGTTGCCATTTTTGTGCATATAACATTTATACATTCTCCTGATAGTACAAAGAATGATCAATTTTTTTTAAGAGAGTACCACTTTTATATCAGTGATGATCATACTCATTCTACTGAATTTGTGCAAGGGTGTTTTCAGTTATTTTATGGAAACTTGTCTGATAGGGACATCCACTTCAAACAACATTATATATGGTCAGATAATTACACGTCTCAGTTTAAGAATGCATGAATATTTTATTGGATGAGCAGGATGCACGTTAAGATGGGTGTGCAACATATTTGGAGTTTCACTGAGGCTCAGACATGGAAAAATGGAGAGCATGACGGTACAGGGGCATGTGTGAAAAGAGCTCTTGCAAGAGAAGAGTTGAAGTACAAAGATGGTGCTAAATTGAAATATGCAAAGAGCATAGTGGAATGGTGTATTGACAACATGGCCCGAGGTTCTCAAGAAAATTCCACAGTTCACATATATTTTTGGTTGATAGAGGAACAACAAATTGCTAACTACGAGGATTGTATGACACTCACTGGGTCCAGTGATATGCACTCATTTTGTAGGCTCAGATGCTACTTCATGGGCCACATGGACAAGAAAGGTGACATGTTTTTGTGCATCTTGTATCGAATTTGTCACTGCTGAGTGTGATTCACAAGAATGGGTGGATGGATGGATTTGTAGGCCTCTAACTCTGCTTCCTAGTTATCAACCTCCATAAGCATTACGAGCTTGTTTCTGTATATGAAGTTGCAACATCCAAGGACTTTGACGAAATTTTGATTTTGGTGCGACAAGGTATTTATGGTTATTTACAATTTTTGTATTGAGTTATGTCCATTGAAATTTTAATATGTACAATTTAAATTTGAGTTGAAACCTTTGCTTTTTTTGTAGGACATGTGTTTGCAGTTATTGAAACAGAAGATAATGAAGAAGGAACAAACTATTTTTTATGTCGTTGCATCGAGGAAAGAAAGAAGTCGACTTCTCCTATTATAGATGGTGAAGATATTGAGTATCATACAGGGTGAATGGGAGTTATTAGAGCTTGGATTCGATGCTATCCATTAAAAAAATCATATATTTGGGTGTTTAAATACTTTGAGACACACAGGAAACTACTCTTATATTCGCATCTAGTTCTAGTGACAAATACTCCGCTGTATAGATATCAAGGACAGGCCTAATAACAAGATTCTTTGGAAGGTTTGAGAGTCAGATCAAGAAGCAATCATGTCTGCTATTCAGAGTAGATTTGATCCTGAATGGTTCATTGGAATTAATTTACAATCCGCAGGTCTGGTATATAGAATTTATTTAATATAATTTCTTTGGTATATATAAATTTGTTAGTTAGATAGATTCAAGTTCATCATATTTTATTAAATTTGTGTATTTTGTATATATCTAGTATGGTTTTGATTTGAAACTTAAATTTCTTTGACTAACACTTTTATGTGTAGGTTAGTGGTGCCAGAAAAGCTTCCACCTTCACGTGGTTGGCACTTTAAGTAGAGAATTTTAAATTCTTGATTCTAAGATAAGATTTCATTGTTTTACAAGAAAAGAGAAGCAATTAACAATGATTTATGTACCTGTGGAGGGGGTTCTTGGCTCCAGTGGAGGTAGCCCAGAAGGACATGGAGCTTAGAGAACAAAAAAAAAACCTCCCCAAGTGTTTACAAGACCATCCCTATGTGTGTGCACAGTTCGTTTAGTGCCACGACCCACCATTTGTAAAATATTCCATTTGATAGCGTTACACTGGCTCAAATTGCACTATTTCATGCGTTTACAAACAATAGGGAAGCGAGAGCACTGATTGGAGAAGGAAAAAACTGAGAGACGATATTGTAGAGGGTCCCTACGCTGAGGTGTAGGATCAAACGAGACATCTCTAGGTGCCATGGTCTGCGTGTAGTCACCTGTCGAAGTTGAATTTTTTTTTGTCTTAGGGCTCTTAAGGGACTACGCCTGCATGAGGTAGCCCAGAAGCAACGACATTTTCGCGCATAGAAAAAACACCTCATCTAGTGTTCACTTGGCCACCCAGATGTGTTGGCACAGTTAGTTTGATGCCACGACCCACCGTTTGTAAAATATACCATTTAACAGCCTTACACTGTCTCAAACTACACTATTTGGCACGTTTACAAACAACAGGACAACAAGAGCACTGATTGGAGAAGGAAAAAACTGATACAAAATATTGTAGAGGGTCCCTACACCAAGGTGTAGGATTAAACGAGATGTCCTTAGGCACCACGGAGTCTGCGTAGTCACCTGTTGAAGTTGAAATTTTTTTTGGTCTTAGGGCTCTTAAGGGACTATGCCCGAACAAGGTAGCCCGGAAGCAATGAAATTTTCGTGTATCGAATCAAAACCTCATCTAGTTTTCACCGGACCACCCGAATGTGTTGGCGTATTCACTTCGGTGCCATGAACCACCGTTTGTAAAATATATCATTTGACATCCTTACAGTGTCTCAAACTACACTGTTTGGTGTGTTTACAAACAATCAGGCAGTGAGAGCACTGATTGGAGAAGGAAAAAACTGAGACAACATATTATAGAGGGTCACCATGCCAAGGTTTAGGATTGAACAAGACATCTCTAGGTGCCATGGAGTTCGCGTAGTCACCCATAAAAGTTAAACGAGTTTTTGGTCTTAGGGCTCTTAAGGGACTATGCCTAAATGAGGTATCCCGGAGGCAAAGACATTGTCACACACGGAAACGAAACCTCCTAAAGTGTTCACCTAGCCACATAGATGTGTCGACACAATCAGTTTGGTGCCATAACCCACCGTTTGCAAAATAAATCATTTGACATCCTTACACTATCTCAAACTGCACTATTTGGCACGTCTGCAAACAATAGGGCAGTGAGAGCACCAATTGGAGAAGGAAAAAACCGAGACAATATATTATATAGGTTCCCTACACCGAGGTTTAGGATCAAACAAGATGTCGTTAGGTGTCATGGAGTCCGTGTAGTCACCCGTCGAAGTTGAACAATTTCTTGGTCTCAGGGCTCTTAAGGGACTATGCCCAATAGGATAATCAAATCCATTCATTTCCTAGGATAATAAAATACGGGCCTCCCTAGATCCCGCCATGATGTGGTCTGACACCAATCCAGGCCTCCCTAGAGCCCGCCATGATGTGGTCTAACACCAATTCGGGACTCCGTAGGAATTCCAAGAAGGCTCTGGATCGGGTGGTTTGACACCAATCCGGGCCTCCCTAGAGCCCACCATGATGTGAATTATTTGACAATATACATTACATACATATTTATGTGTTCTTATCTAGATCAATATGTCGTAACATATGTAAGAACATCCTAAATAAATATGTAAATAATGTTCACAAATTCCAAGTGATATATTGTTTTAAAATTCATTGAAGAACCTTGAAATTTTTTCAAATACCTTGGAATGGTAAGGATGTGAATTATTTGACAAACCCCCTCACAAAAATGTGTATTTTGGACTAGAAGGATTGTGGGGTATACAAAAAATGGGGTTTTTAAAGTGTGTGCTTCAATACAAAAACATATAGGACTTAATAGGGAAGTGAATCTACTTACGATAATCAAATCATGTGTAACTTCTTAGTTGATTGGCATAACACCAAATTATAAAGAGATATTAAGGTGTATCTATTGATCAATGGGATAAGCCCTATTAATGGGATAATATCTAAAACAATACATATTTAAATGCTTCCCTTAATTTCCTAACAATTGTACCATGCAATGTTGCACCATAGTTTTTTAATTTTAAATCAAACATACATATAGAACTAATATACATAGAATATACATACATAGAAGGATATCACGTGCAATGAAATTGAATCAAACATAGAAGTAATATTGTTATGAAAATAAACACATGGATATGTAATATATCAAACTAAGCATGCTAGATGCATGTCTCCGAAAATATAAGTTCATAACATGTGTACATCTCGAACTAAGTGTGTCATACATATAAGACCACATGCAGTCACATAAGGCTATATATACAATGTCCTATGAAGAATCATGAATTAGGACCAACTGGCCCATATATATATCTATGTACATCCAGGTCCTATGAATCTAATCATGAAACTATCAGTGCAAATTCATAGCACCCCCAAAATGACCTATGGATCTTCTTTTCTAAGGCAATGTCATTTGGTGGGAATGCACAACATTGAGCTTTCCCAAAGTGTGAGACCTTTGCAAATGGGGAAAGCTCTCCAGAGAAGGATGGTTCCTCTTCCTAAACTACCTGCCACAAGCTATTCCAGTGTAGGCAAGATAATCTAATCCTAATCTAACTATGCCAAGGAGACAGAGAGAGAGAAAAGAGGGAAAAATAGAGCCTACACTAAAACGGTGATACACCAGAGAAGGAAAGTGTTGAACGTCTATCAAAACTACCATAGAAAAAGAAGAGGTGAGCAATGGAAAGGATGGAAAAGTGCATCACAAAACCAAGGATTCGTAAGTGATCCACTGCCATGTGTCAGCTTTTGGTTTGATTGCGGGTTTCAAAACACATTTTTCTCTCTTCGCTTGCCGAGGGAAATTTTTCCAACAATCCCCTGCCACCTCGAGCTCCAGGATGATGTGGAAACGTGGCACTTTTTCATCGCTTGGTGGGGGTGTGCCTCTATTTTTACCTTTGTGCCTTTTTTGGTTTTTTGGGCAAAAAACCAAAACTTCTCTCGCCGCCCCGACTTCCACCGCTGACAGGACATGTGACATCTCTTGGCTAGGCGCGGGCCTTAAATAGTTTCTTTTCCTTCTCCTCCGTGGGCCCGTGGGCTGATTTTTTACTTTACACCCTTTGACCAAAGCACCAAAAAAATCCAACATTCCCAAGACATCTGCCACTCCACCTTGCCATGTGGCACCTTCTCATTGGCTGCGGGCATGCCCAGGGAAAATTTCCCCAAAAAACTCCGCCGAGCCATAACTTGAAAATTACAAGGAGTTAAGAGGAAAATTTTATCTTTCTCGAAAGGGGAAGAAAAATCCTATCTGATGAAGCCATTTCCAAAAACCTTTGAGTTCTTCAAATGTGTGAAAATTGAATTTGAAGCACAAGGAAAGAATGAAGGAAAGTTAGCCAAAATAAGCAGGGGGACTCATTTTAGATAATAATTTGGCAACTTAGAGGGGTCATCTGCCTACTAGATGAAAATCCCAGCTGCCTTGAAGCATCCATTGGGCATGGAGTCATGAGTAGTAGCCTACAAACTGATATGAACTTTGAAAACCTCCCTTTTAAGCCTCTTGGAAACCCATTGAAAACTGAATTGATCTTCACCAAAATGCCACTAAAATTAACTGTGCAAGAGCAACCAAACAACTATGTACAAAACAAAAAATCATACATGCTCCAAATGGAACATGTAGAGTGTGCACAAGCACTTCTTCTACTAAAAGAAAACCTACCTACTCTACTCTAACTAGAAGCAAAGGTGGACTAAACAAACCCTGCAACTAGTTGTGCAAAATAACTTCCCTTCTTCAAAATTGGCAGCCATGCAAATGATTTGGAGCTGAGTATGGCTGCTTGGATGAGTGGAAAATAAACAAGAAGCTGGTATTCTACCCAAATTAGCAAGGTGTCAGCTGAAAGAAAATTGAATACCTATTTTAGTTGCTCTACATTTGGATTGAAGAGGTATGACAGCTGATCCTTGGTACTTTGTAACTCATCCTCATGCTTAGAAGCAAGCATGACTGGTTGTGACTTCTCCTTTGCCTCCAATGAAGTAAAATACCTATTTGGGCAAGGTCTAATCCATTTGATATGCCCATTTCTCTGATTTTTAATTCCAAAAATAGAGTCCTCTTGTAGACCTTCTTGAATAGATGGTGTGGAAGAAGTGATTCAAAGTTCTCCAGCTCTTTCTCTCCCTCTTCTAGTGAAGAACATGGAAGATTAAAATCTTCAGATCTTGGCTCCAAAAGGCTACTATAAAATGCAGGCTGCTGTAAATGAATGCTCTCCTCCATGGCAGCAAGTTCTTGTGTTTGGAATGTGGATGATGAAGGATAAAATGGTGTGATTTCAATTGGTTCTTATCCATGAAAACAGTCCTCTAAATCTGATAGATAAACTTCCTCATTGCTGTCCTGCTGCAAATGCTCAACCTCCTCCATGGTGTTCTCTTGATTTCCAACTTGATCACCATGTTTATCTTCATTCTCAAAGGTGAAGTTTGAAAGATCAAACTCCTCTTCAGCACTAGAACTCGAGAGCGATTAAGTAGAAAGAAGAACTGAAGGTTCTTCTGTAGCCTGCTTTGTGCTAAAAGCTTTTGGATCTACACTTTTCTCCCCCACAACTGGAATGTGCTCTTCTTTTGGATTTGGAGCAGCTTCTCCTTCCTCTACTACTTGAAGATAATCTTGCTCTTGATTGAACTCTTCCTCTAACATGAAATTTTTCAAATCAAACTCTTCAATCTGCTGCTCTAGAGGACAAGTTGGGACTGTAAGATCTCTTTTAGAGCTTTCTTCTTCCATGGCTGATTGTGAAACTTCTATTGGATCAAAATCTTCTTCCAGCAGAGTGCCAACATGGACACTACATTCTAAGTAAATTGATTGTTGATCTACTTCTTCTTTTTGCTCTTCTTCTGCTGCAACAAAATCAGTCCTAACCACCACTTGTTCTTCAACCTTTACCTCCTCTGTAGGATTGACCATCAAGGGGATCTTTGTTATCCCAAATTTGAGAGCCAAGCTTACCAAACTTCTAATTTTTTCCTCTTTATTTGGCTTTTCTTCTTGCTGTCCTTGACTGACATTCTGATTTTTATCTTCTCAACATGGATTTGGGAATGCAAGAGGGGTGGGCTATAACTCAATTGATTTTGCAATTATTTTTGGTGCTAGAGGAGGTAGAAACTCTTGTTTCTTTAGAGGGAATGGTTGTTTGGAAGGGAAAAGGATAGAAGAATTGAGATGGGGTGGAAGACTAGGGGATGGAGAAATGGAATCAACACTTGGGGCAGCATGGGCTGGATTTGGAATTTGACATTCAAAATGAGATGGGGCTTCTTGAGGAATGGAAAGAGAAAAACCAAATGATGGTGTAGAACTTACCCATTGACAAGGTTGCTCAACACCAAGTTTATAGGCCTCTATCTCTAGTGTCCATTGTGCAAGTTGGGGTAGCATCTAAATCATGAATTCCAACTTCTCTCGAGGGCTATAATGTCTTGGAAAAGGGTGTCCCCATAGACAGGATGCTCTGAAACCAATATGAAATGCCTTCATTTGTGCTTGAGCCCTTGATTGCACCATGCCAAACTCCATTTTTTTGATTTTCTCCAACAAATCAGTATCTTCTCCTTGACTTCCCTCATCATATGCGTATCCTTGTGCTTGATGTGCTTCATAGCCAAACTAATTTTGGCCTTGCTCATATGGATATGCATACTGATTTTGAATTTGATCAAAATGTTGGAGGTGGGAAACATTGATGCTATTGTAAATGTGAATTCCATGATGGGAATGAAGTCATTATTGCACAACTTCATGGGATGAAAGAAGATAGAAGAGATGGAAAGAAAAATGAACGAAAATGAATGGAAAATAGATCTGTAACTCAGAGAATGAGTTGTTTACCGGATGGAGTCACCATATGTGTTTACAATTGCCTCCAAAGGCTAAAATCTTCATAGGAACACACCAACCTACAAAAGATGAAGTGGAAGACCTCTAAGGTCCCACCAGATGTGCCAAAACTTTTAGTGAAAATTCACAGCACCCCTAAAATGACCTATGGATCTAATTTTCTAAGGTAATGCCACTTGGTGTGAATGCACAAAATTGAGCTTTCCCAAAGTGTGGGACCTTTACAAATGGGGAAATCTCTCCAGAGAAGGCTAGTTCCTCTTCCTAAACTACCTGACACAAGCTATTCCAATGCAGACAAGCTAATCTAATCCTAATCTTACTATGCCAAGGAGATAAAGATAAATAAAAGAGGAAAAAACAGAGCCTACACTAAAACGGTGATGCACCAGAGAAGGAAAGTGTTGAACATCTAACAAAACTGCCATGGAAGAAGAAGATGTGAGCAATGGAAAGGATGGACAAGTGCATCACAAAACCAAGGATGGATTTCACACAAAAAATGTTCCAAAACTCCATGAACACAACTTCAAAACTTGCAGTGACATCCAAACATGCACAAATACCTGTAATAAAGAGAGGCAAGAAGAAAATAAGCAAAAAATGAGCAAGGATGGATAGATGCATCACAAAACATGTTTTTGTTGCTCCAGAAGTTTGCACAAAACATCATTTTACTAGTAAGAGGCAAAAAATGACATCATAGAGCAGGGGAGGAGGTTTAAACTCCATTTTTGACCCTAGGGAAGAAAATAAGGGAGGGCAGAGCAGAAAGAATGAACAACTTTTACAAATGAGCCAAAACTAGCTTTTTAACCATCGAACATTATGTGCATGTATACTTTGTTTAATGCTAAATCAAATGAAGCAAGAACTACCACCTAAAATAGTTCTACAATTTAGCTAAAACAAAGCATAAAAACCATCATGATAAGAATTAAACAAGGTTTAGATGCTAGCATTCATCAATACAAACTTTGAAACTAACAATGCTAAATATCTAAACTCCTCTATTCTCTAACAACAAATAAATGAATGGACCTAAGTAAGCTCCATGGCTATCAAAATAGTTGTCCTTAATGTTCCAAGAATCTAAGAATGGGGGCTAATCAAAGTTGGGCTATAAGACCCTTTTGACACATCCCATATGACCCAAGCACTTTAAGAAATAGGCTTAACTCTTCAAGATGATGAACTCTTAAGAAAACAAGGTGCAAGCTCTTAGTCTCTTTGCTATATGCTTTGCATTTGCTCTCTAAGGAGTTTATGTGTAAGTAAAAAGGTAGGTGGAGGGTTCTTTATATAGCCAAAAGGATAAAGGATTCAACACATTCTTATGAATGTGGGATAAAGGTAAAATATGATTAGGAATGGATAAGGTTGCTTTATTAAAGGCAACCTTACTTTAGAAGGGTTTAATTTATGCTTAGCAAGTCATGGGAGCTGGGGGGTGTTTTCATTAATCAAAGGTGATTAACTAATAGGTAGGTGTAAGCTTATAGAAGCCAATTAGAAGAATATTAGTGCGGTTGAGGCTATTATAATGGGATTAAATCAATTAAATATTGATTTATTGGTTAAATGGAAGGGAAAGCTAATTAATAATAATTAATTAGTCTAGGTAGAAGGGGTGATTTATTAACGGAAGGTCGTTAATTAGGGTACTTGTTGGATAGGAAACTTAATTAATTAGCTTAGTGTAATTAATTAATAATGATATGAGGGAAAATGAGTGCTTTTGATGATATGCCATTGATTTGCGAGAAATGGGATAATTAGCGCAATTTAAGTATTTAAATTGCTTGGGCGTAATTATAGGTGTCTACATTTGCCCCTCTTTGGGGTGGCGTAAGTGATGCCACTTCAAAGATAGTAGACAGAAGAGATTTTGAAGGGATCGAAGAAAAATTAGTAGGAGGGAGAGATGCCCCCTCGAGTGTCGATGGGGTGATGAAGGAAGCCGAACGACAATCGAAAAAGATGAGAAGTAGGTAGAAGAATGGGGATGAGGTAGGAGGCCCCGAGGAGAGGGAGAATTAGGGGTGAAAGGGAAGTGGTGTAGAAGAAATATAGATGAGGGGAGAGAAGAGCTTAACCTTTAGCCGCTTATTTGTTTGGAACAAATTTGATGTCGTCATATTGCCTTAGGAACTACATCATCAGTCCTTATGAAAAATATAAGCATACAAAAAAGGTAGAATGACATGAAAAACCATACTACGAACAATTGTCCATTGCTAAAAGTATCAACTCCATGCAACATACAATAATGCAATGCAATACGAGAAGTACAAACGCACATATCCAACCCAACAACGGTCAAGACAGTTGTACAAATGTTTTGTTATCAGTGCTGAAGAGATCCACAAGTTCGTGATTGACGACAAGGGTTAAAAATGATGCCCCAAGTAAGGATACATGCAAGGGGAAATGAAAATCGACACAGGGTCCATGAAAAGTGTTTATGAGCAACGAAATAGCACCAGGCAACCAAAAGTGCCCCAGAGTACAGATGAAGCAAGTAACTAGCTTTTGTGAATGGTTGTGAATTTGGTGATCCGCGAGTCATATTAATCAGGGAATATGTGAGACAAACCAACAAGATATGGAGAAAATACTATGCGCAAGACACAAGTTTCACCCGTAAGAAGCAAGTTACCATTTTGTAGGGTGTTTTACTTTTTAGGAATTTAAAAAAAAAAAAAAATTGCCTTATTTTTGGATTTTTTTGATATAGTAAATGTTTGTATTGTTTTGGCTTTCTGAACCGTGATAAACAATAGAAGAAAGGAGAAGAAGAAAAAGAAGGGCCTAGGGGCAACAGAAAGTGCCCTAGGTGGAGGAAAAGAGAAACAAATGACAAATAATTTCTTTGTTTAGTGGAAAAAAGAAGAAAAAATAATTATTTATGAGTGTGAAGAAGAATAAAAATCGCCAGGGAGCAATAAAATTGTCCGGGGGAGAAGAAATGGGTATTGGACAAAAAATGCCCCAATATGGTGAAAAATAATTATTTAATTAAAAATAATTATTCCACAGCGAATAGAGGAGAAAACGGTGAGCTAAACGAGTGTCCTGGCCGTCCGATCAGTGAAAAATAGGTTAATATACCCCCTAGGGGGGTAAAAACATCGCAATCAGTTCATTTTAACAGCTCAGTTTAGAAAACTTACCACGAGGCTCTAACACTTAGGAGAAATGGTGATCACACGTGATCGTGTGAGGCGTACTATAGATTGTAGATGATAGATCTGTAGACAATATCAAATGTTGTTTTCAAGTGTTATTTTGACATGGATATGGACGGGATGATATGATGATATTGGTGTGGGGGGGATAGATTTTTGATTATGCGCAACCCCTCTTGCCCCCATTGATGATACGATATGTGATGATTAGCTTAGCATACATGCATGAGTAAAAATTAGCATTTGTGTTTATATATGATGTATAGATGATGCTAGATGTGATGATAGTGATGGTAATGGTGCGGGGGGGGGATAAATTTTTGATTATGCACAACCCCTCTTGCCCCCATTGATGATCTACGATATGTGATGATTAGCTTAGCATACATGCATGATGTAAAACTCAGCATTTGTGTTTATATATGATGTATAGATGATGTTAGATGTGATGATAGTGATGGTAATGTGATGTGAATGATAAAAAAATAGAGAACATGCAAGAAACACAGTCAAATGGTACAAAGAACACCAGGAATTAATGTAATACACCATGAATCACCATTACTTATTAACAAGTAACAAAAGACAACCAAATGCATTAAGAAAGAAATAAAGAATTAACACACTAGCATGTCAAAACCCACCACAATATGCAAAAGAAAGAATGTTCTCGAAACAATGTTATATTGTTTTTGTGTTTTTCTCGAAACAATTTTCTATTGTTTTTGTGTTTTCTCGAAACAATTTTCTATTGTTTTTATGTTTTCTCAAAACAATGTTCTATTGTTTTTGTGTTTTCTCGAAACAATTTTCTATTGTTTTTATGTTTTTAATAGTTTTCCAAAGCTATGTGCAGGTAACCAAGAAAGCATGGATTCCCCCAACGTTAGGTGGGGAATATACAAGGGAAGAAGCCATGCGCTTATGAACAAGATGGTGAAGTCGTTGAGTTGCCTCCAATGTAAGATGGGAAATAACAAAAGACCACGTCCCTTATAGACGAATAGAAGAAGGCAAAGCCAGATCAAGGCTAGACAAGATGGTGTGCACAAGGAAACTCGAAGGTAGAACCAGGTCTAGGCCAAATACAACTACGCTTCTAATACAGAATGCTTGTGAACAACGAATCCTCCCGAGGTGCCGGAAACCGGTTTTCACCCAAGGACTTGTCCAAAGTGCCACAATTGCGTGGTTTTCACTAGTGGACGACCTGTTTTCTCTTTTTCTTTTTCTGATTTTTTTTTATGTTTTTGTATTTTTTTTAATTTTTGTGCCATGTTCAAGCATAGAACTTCTTAAGATGCATGGTGTTCATTGGCTCTCAGAGCTCATCACCATTGGGGTGATCCAGTTTGTATGCCTCGGTGTCGTACTTGACAACTATGACATAGGTTCCTAACCAATGTGGTTCGAACTTCACTTTATTTTCTTGCTCTGCTCTGGTGTTGAATTGGTTCTCCTTCATAACTAAATCACCCACCTCAAACTGGCGAGGGATGATTCTCTTGTTGTAGTTGCGGGAGATTTTGTGTTGATATACCTTCAGGTGATTAAGAACGTGAATGCGCCTCTCATCCAGGAGCTCTAACTCAGCCAATCTTGCCACTCGGTAATCTTCATCCTTATCCAAATAGTCCCGAAGAGAAATTCGCAGGGATGGGAGTTCAATCTCTAAAGGGATGATAGATTATGTCCCGAACACTAGGGAATATGGCGTCGCACCCGTAGGAGTGCGAATTGATGTTCGGTAGGCCCAGAGGGCTAGGTGGATTTATAGGAGCCAGTTTTGACTAGTTTTCCTAACCATCTTCTCCATTATCCTTACCAAATTCTTGTTTGTTGCCTCAGCTTGTCCATTACCCTGAGGGTAATATGGCGTGGACCATTTCAATCTGATTTGGAACTGTTGGCAAAGACCTTTCACACTTTTGTTCTTAAATGACTTCCCATTATTTGTGACAATGGCTACAGGGATACCATATCGGCAAATAATGTGATTCATGATGAATTTAGAAATCTGTGCTCCTGTGACATAGGTTAAAGGGACAACCTCCACCCATTTTATAAAGTATTCTGTAGCTATGATGATATGTGTATGACCATTAGATGAGGTAGGAGTAAGCTTCCCTATTAGATCAAGTCCCCACTTGGAGAATGGCCACGGGGTAGTGATTAGTTGCAATGGTTGTGATGCAGCATGGATGAAATTTCCGTACTTTTGGCAAAGCATACATTTTCTAACATAATTACAACAATCAGTTTCCATGGTGGGCCAACAGTAACCTACTCTTAACAGTTTCTTAGCCAAGACCATTCCATTTGTATGTGCTTTGCATACTCCTTCATGTACTTCTTTAATTTCCTGGATTGACTCCGTCACATCCAGACAACGTAACAGATTCCCATCGTAGCCACGACGATAAAGTGTACCTCCTAAAAGGGTATAATGGGCTATCTGGTGAATCAGGATTTGATTTTCAGAACGGGAGATATTGGGAGGGAAAGTACTGTCCTTAAGATAGGTGAAAATGGGTTCGTACCATGGGGAATAGGGACCAACAACCTCACAAGCCAGGCAAGATTCCGGTACATCATAGGCGGACTGGTGTAGATTTTCTACAAAAAATGGCATATCATTATTCCCTGGTGGAATACGAAGCATAGATCCCACCGTTTCCATAGCATCTGCCAATCTGTTCTGCGCTCTTGGGATCTGCTCAAAGGTAATGCGCACAAAAATACTCCTTCAGAGTTTCCACCAACTTCTTATAAGGTATGAGCTTGTCATCCTTAACTTTATACTCATCATTAACCTATTTGATGATTAGCTATGAATCACCTACAACCTTCACATGTTGAATATTCCACTTGATGGCTAGCTTCATCCCTGCAATGAGTGCTTCATATTCCGCAATGTTGTTTTGTGCAAGGGAAGGCCAGGTGCAGAAAGCCTGTGGTATAGGATCACTTGAAGGAGTAATAAGGACCACACCTGCACTTGAACCATGAAACGTAAAAGATCCATCAAAATGTATTTGCCATACGAAAAATTATTCAATGTAGAGCAAAGATACATCTGGTAGATCTAGACTCAAAGGTTATGTGCTTTGCAAAGGTACTTCCGCTAGCTGGTCAGCAAGTACTTGTCCTTTAATTGATTTTTGATGGACAAATTCTATATCAAACTCACTGAGTAGAAATGATCCAATTAGCCATTCTACTTGTGAGGGCAGGTTTGGACAACAAATACTTGAGTGGGTTGACCTTGGATATGAGCTTGGTCTTAGTATTTAGCAGGTAATGGTGAAGTTTCTGAAAGGTAAAAACAACAGCCAAGCAAGCCTTCTCAATCTAAGGATAATAACGTTCATAGGCGATGAGGGTGCGAATCAGATAGTACACCACTTTCTCTTTATGGCTAAGGTCATATTGGGCAAGCAGTGCACCAATAGCATATTACGTAGCGAAAATATAGAGAAAAAAGTGGTTCTCCCAGAGTGGGAGGCATGAGGGACAGGTGGATTAGCCAGGTATTATTTAAGCAAAGCAAAGGCTTATTGTTGCTCAGGTCCCCCAGATGAAAGTGATGTCTTTCTTAAGCAAATGAGTGAATGAGTGACATTTATCTGCAAGCTGGGAGATAAAGTGGCAAATGACTTGAATTTTCCCTTGCAAGCTACGTAGGTTGCTTGATATTCTCAGGTGGAGGCATTTCTATGATGGTAGATACTTTAGCAGGATCTACCTCAATACCTCATCTTAACATGATGAAGCCTAATAGTTTCCCAGATAGCACACCAAAGACACACTTCTTTGGATTTAGCCTGACTTTGTATTCACGTAGGCATTCAAAGATATGCCACAAAATGATAAGATGTTCCTCTCTTGTTTTGTACTTTCCCAGGATGTCGTCTACGTAGTCTTCCATGATGTCATGAATCATATCGTGAAATATTACTGTCATGGCCCGTTGATAAGTTGCTCCGGCATTCTTAAGGCCGAATGGCATCACCTGATAACAGAAGGTGCCCCAAGGAGTTGTGAAAGCTGTTTTGTGTTGGTCTTCCTTAGCGATCTTAATTTTATTATAACCCAAAAAGCCATCCATAAGTGATAACATTTCATACCCTGTGGTTGAGTCAACAATCATGTCAATGTTGGGCAACGGAAAGGTCATCTTTAGGGCAAGCATTATTGAGGTCCCTAAAATCTGTGCAAATTCAGATACCAATAGGTTTCTTCTGGATAGGAACAATGTTAGATATCCATTCAGAATAATCAATTGGCCTGATGTATCTTGCTGCAAGCAACCTTTCCAACTCTTCTTTAACTAACAAGGTGACTCTTGGGTGCATCTTTCGAAGCTTCTATTTGATAGGCTTAGCGTCTACGTGCACAACTAAGTTATGCATGACCAAATTTGGATCTAAGCCAGAGCATGTCTTTGTAAGACCATGCGAACACATTAATAAACTCTTGCAGTAGCATAGTGAACGTCTTTTGTTCTCTGGCTGAGAGTGATGCTTCCAATTTTTACTATCTTGGGATCTTCTTTCAGTACCAATATTGATATCAATAGTTTCTTCAACTAACAATTTTGATAAATCCTCTATACGTGTGGGATCGGGAGGTAGGTTGAGATCTTCATCCAAGGATGTCTCTACGAGATTTTCATCCTTGGCGTGGTCACTTTGTTTGTCCTTTGATTTTCTTATTTGTTTGTCAGCCAATGCCTCAAAGAGGTTTTCACTGTGTGACTTGGACTTCGATTTTTGCTGAGGCTTTTCTTTAGAACTCTTGCCATCGCTTTTCTTTAAATTTTGTTGACCATGAAAGTTCAGCCTCCTTGCCGAAGTAGGCGCAGGTGTCTAAGTCGATAAAGAAACCCTTCTTGTGATCTCTAATGGGAATTGTATCCCTTATGCCCATGAACTCTGCAATAGCCTCGTCATTCTCGAATAAATCTAGTGGCACGCGACGTTGTTGGCCCCATTCAACAAGGGAGGGGTATACAAGGTCAAGGGTTGGTTCAGTGGGGGTGATGGTTAGGACAACATTATTCATGAAAAGGTTCGTGGAGGCCAGATCCTCATATTGGCTACAACAGGAATCCGTATCACTGTCTAGATAATCGGAGCTATCCTCATGCTCAGAACAAGTCACATCTTGATCGTTGGGGTGTGCTCCATAAGGGTGAATCCCAATGCCATATCTTTCTATTTTGAAATGTGGAAGAGGGACTGGTTCTCTTTGTCCTTGTTCATTCCTCCCACATCCTAGGCCTTTGTAGCCCATGGAGTACATCATTCTGCTAGATTTTTCATATTCTGGGGTTTGATAACAAGATGGCTGAGTGTCCTCAGGGACCCAAGTAGTAGGTGGATCAAGTAATTTTTCCTCAGCTAACAAGCCTCCAGGTAGGAACGACCCAATAGTGTGTTCCTCTCTAGGTCTCTTGAAGCAGTAGTTGGGTCGACCTCTAGTCTTGGGCGACAAGGAGAGGTTAGAAACCAAGAGCGCTTGTTGTACATTATACTCCCCACAGCCATATTCCAGAATTTTCATCTCCCATGAATTAAGTGGAGATGTTGAAGTAGATGCCCCATGAGTGCAAGAACTAAGAGAATTCGAATCTACTCAAGATTCCATGGCCTCAGAATGAAGAGGGAAGGCTATATCTGTGGAGGGACATGCATATGTACCCTTTCGTGTAAATCTATTAAGAGCTCTACAATGAGCAAAGGGCTCTGAGTCTCCTGGTATTGTTACTATATGTCCCTCATGCTTCAGCTTGATGCATTGATGAAATGTTGATGGCACTGCTTGCATGGCATGGATCCATGGTCGGCCTAGAAGCATATTATATGGAAGTTCCAAGTCTAAGACGTGAAACTTTGTCTAATGGAAAGTGGGGCCCACCTCCATTGGCAGCGTAATGGTGCTTGCTGACTCTCTTTCCGCATTTTCGTATGCGGTGATAGTGATGATATGGGACTCAAGATCTTCCTTCCATATGTCCAAATTGTTTGACTAATTTAAGCGTGTAGATGTTCAATCAAGATCCATTATCCACAAGCACCCGTTTGATTTTCCTACGGGTGACAACTACCTCAATGTATAAGGGAAGATTATGTGTAGGATTCTCGATAGGGACCTCCCTTTGGTTGAAAGTGAGATGCTCACTTGGTGTAATATTTGCCACCGCGGCTTGAAGGTACGCAAGATTGAATTCTAAAGGCACTCCCGACCCCTGAAGAATTTGATACAAGATGTCCTTATGCACATTGGATATCTTGAGAAGATCTAAGATCGAAATCTTAGCAGACGTCTTCTCAAGTTGTTCTAAAAGGTTATATTTACCAGTTTATGGGGTCAACAGAGAGGGTTCTGGAATCACGAGGTGGGCATGCCTTGTTACTGCAGCGCAGTCCTTTCCCTTGATCTGGATGGTATTGACATGGTCAGTAGGGGAGTGAATACATCCGATAAGTGAATCGTAATGATTGTTATCTCTTTTGGTATACAAGTAATTCACGGCTTTATAGGTTTGGGATGAGTCTCCCCGATCCGGCTTTGTCTTTTCTGACTTATCATGCTTAGGGAATGGTTCCTATAAATCCCCATTTTCTCGTTAGGTGTTTGCATTTTGGTCATCCAGGGTTATGGGCA
This sequence comes from Taxus chinensis, assembly GCA_019776745.2. Classification (NCBI taxonomy): domain Eukaryota; kingdom Viridiplantae; phylum Streptophyta; class Pinopsida; order Cupressales; family Taxaceae; genus Taxus; species Taxus chinensis. Next base: position 600,516,927 of record CM034151.1, on the reverse strand, counting down.
AACGGAGTATAATCTTATCGGCGTTATTAAAAAAAAATACCAAGTCCTTGAATTTTGAGTGTTTAATATAGCCTTGTCCATTTTTTACAAAAAATTATCTAGATTCTAGATGATACGATTCATTTAACGTAATGTCTAATTTGACAGTATTCATTATAATCCCTACAAGTTGATATTATCTCCCCATTATGCAATATGAGGTCCAAATGGATGATATTTGTCCATATCCTGCACTTACCCAAGTGGCGCAAAGTATGTTCTAAAGCTGTTCTGGAGAGGCGGGCAATTTGTCTGTCTTATGACCTTTAACGCGATGCATTTCACAGTATTCATGCTCCTTATACCATGAATGTTTAGGAGCATTGTCATCAAACGGTTGCATTGTAGGATAGGTCATCATGTGGGCCTAATCCAGCTGTTTTAGTATGAATGACAACGGTTCATTGAGGGAGGTGAATGTTCATCGCTTTGGTGGTGGTTGAATTGGGCCTTTGGTTAGTTTAAAAGGTTGACTGGTTTGGACCGTTTGAACACATTTGGAATCAATGATTCTGTCTCCCACCACGTTTTTGTTTTTGTTAAAGATCTTTGCCTTTTCAGTGGGTTTGACACCTTGGTTGTCTTTAGATTGGGTTTTGAGGGTGCCTTTGGCAATGAGAGCCTTTTCTATTTGAATCCATTTCTCGATAACCTCCTCAAAGGTGCAGACACAATGCATTTGGAGGTGGAAAGCTATATCTAGGTTGAGATTAGGGACAAAAATACTGACTAGTTGCTTCTCAAGGAAAGAGCAAGGGAAGTGACTAGCTATCCCTCTCCATCATTGGAGGAAGTTGGCGAAGGTCTCATTTGGATGTTGTTCTGTGCTGCACAAGTCTGCCATGGTGACATCACTCTCTATGTTATATGAGAAATGACGCACGAATCTTTCCGCCAATTCTAGCTAGGTGAAAATTGATCCTCGTGGTAAGCGCGTAAACCATTCCAATGCTTGACCTCCTAGACTCTTAGGAAAAAGTTTGATGAGGTAATTATCACTATAAGACACCTCTTGACATGCCATGTAGAAATATTTAACATGAACCCTTGGGTCTCCCTTTCCTTTGTATTTGTCGAAATTTGGCATATCAAATTTCTTTGGAAAGGGTTGAAGGGTCATTTTCTTGTCAAAAGGATAGGGGCATAGTTCTTCGTATTGGTATTTCCTAATACTCCCTATATTGCTTTCTTGTATGCTCGTAAGTGTTGCTTTCATAGATTACACTTCTTGTGCGAGAAATTGTTATCTAGTGGGAGAAGCGGGGACGTGTTCACGATGACACCCCGTGTCTTCTTCTCCTTTGTTGTCTCGATGGAGGTTCGTGGATCCTAAACTTAGGCTTTGAATTTTGAACATTCTTGTTTGTGTCTTTCTGTACCTGGAAATTAAGCAAAGCTAGTTGTTGATGTAGGTTACTGAGTTGTTGTTGGATTGTGACTTGGTTTGTGTCTTCTTCTTCTAAAGGTGCTTCCTCTTCGTATTGTGGAGGTTCTTCCTTTTTCTCATGTTCTATCTTGTTTCTTCGTGGCACTTTGATGAGGGGTATTCTATGCCCTACCACTTTATCATTTTCTACGTAAGAAGTGGAAACATGCCCGCCTGTTAAAATATCTTCCATATTGATAAGGGGGCGTTCTTCCTTAGTAGTGTCATTTGTAGGTAATATTGGTTCATTCTCGGTGGGAAATTTGGCCCCTAATTCCACGACCTGTGCCAAAACTCTATCTTTGTTTCTAAGGAGAAACTCATCTAGTAGAGCAGGGTCAAAATCAAAGTCCGCATGTGGTGACTTTAATTCATTTCCACTATGGTCAACCATTTATTCTGTTTCCTTTTTTGCAGAAAATAGTGGTCCTAGATCGTGTCCAATAAATGGGTTTGACCCTTGTATGTTAGAGGTTTCCCAAGCTTGTGCCTGTTGTTTCTCATATGTTTGTTTCTTTAAACCTAGACGTGTCTTGGGAGCCATGTTTTCGTGATAAGTTTCACTAAGGTAAGTTGTAAATTTGTTCAAAATTCAATGACTACCCCCTAAGTGAAACACAAGATGTACATGTTAAGAGTAAATTAACAGTGTGAGAATACCAATGTGATAGAATGATAAAGTCACCAATGAAACAATCGTTTGGTACTAAAACTTAATCAAATGAAGTACCTCCTAGACTACATTTCAAAGTAATTCACGATACCAAATGATTAACAAGATGCCTCCACTTATGCCAAGTTCAAAGGAATGAACAAGACGTAAGTAAATACATGAAGTTAAATGTAATCTCCCAATCAAGATATATGACGAGTAAGCTCAAGTTTGATTAAGACCTATATCTCAAAAAGTTCCAATTACTATTTGTGAATGACACAACAATATCACCAAGATATGTTAACCCACTTTGCAAGAAAGTGAAGTATTGATATCGAGGTGTTATTGATATAACATGCACAAATGGTAGTTCCTAGCACATTTTGAAATCGAGGTAATAATAAAACTGAACAAAAAAATGCTCAAAGTATAGCTAGTAATAGTTAAGAATGTGTGCAGCGTAACTGTACAATATAGGTATTTATGTCGAGTTTACAAGAAACAAGACGTAAATATCGAAATTGTAATGATACGAGACAAAAAAGCTAACTCCTCTATGGAAGTCACACAGTGATGAACCATGCCTAACTACAATGACGATCTTGAAATGAGTATCAAGATCACAATGGCTACCAAATGACGTGAAAATGCCTCCACTCACTTTAGACGTTTAACTAACCCAGCCGCAAACATGGATGGGCGTAAACGGACATAAAAATGAGAGAAACAGTCGAATGGCAACATAAAGGTAATCACACATCTTTAGATCAACAAAGTGTCAAAAGAATATGAAGGAAATAAATCAAGAAAAAATGACAAAAAATGCTAGCCTCACTTCGGCAGAGTTTCGCCTCGCCCTAAGGCAAGTAAAAACTAGGCGAAAGTAATACGTCACACGTTTCTCAAAAAGAAGGTTCACAACTCAACACTGTTTTAAAATGGTCAAAGTGGGCTCCTGGCCAAAGTATATTCTCCTAGGTGGTTCTCTCGCCCTAAGTGTTACAAAGTTGCCACGAGTGAGCACGATTTACCCAAAAAGTCGCACTGACTAGTTTGGGAGTATCTTGGCTTTACTTTACCCCCTTCAAGAACAGTAGACAACTAGTGCGTCTATGTGTACTATCACTGGGGTCGCCATAACGGACAACTTATAACGCTATCTCACAAAGGAATCACTAGTCAAGTAGGTAGTGCGGAGCACTTCCTGTTTCGTCCACAAGGTTCTCTCTTGCGTGGACTACTTTGGGGTTTCTGGAACCACCCCCATTGTTGTAGCTTAAGGTGTTATGCCAAAGGGGTTATGTTCTAGTTGAGCGGAGGGGGACGTACCCTTTTCTGAAACTTGCAATACAGTGTTTTGAATATGTTGTTCTTTTTATCTTGTTTAATTAGGTGTGGTTTGATTGAACACCTTTTGACAACCTGTATAACAACTGTATTAGTAGTTTTTGATTTCGTTTTGATTCCTCCTTTCTTTGACAAGTGTTTTTAGGTCCTGCACTCAAGCGTTAGTAGTTCTCCAAGTATATCACATTATTTAAAAGAGGATTAAGGGTTGTTTTTTATTCTCAAGATCATATAAGGATGCAAAAGAAGAGCATACACAACAAATAATTTAATTAAAAAGTAAAGAAAATATTTTCAATGAATGAACCATACAAAAATCTTGATAAATGTTCATTCCCTTAAACCAAAAGATGAAGTTTCCAATTTACCAAATGTTATAAAATGAAGACTAAAGTTTCTTCTGATTCTCAAGATCACCCTAAGGTGCAAGAGAATAGCATACACAAACTTTATCCCAACTATATAGAAATGGAAAGCTTCAAATCAAATGACCATTGAAAAATGTTTTGTAAAAGGTTCATTCCATTAAGCAAAATGAATAATCAAATTTCCAAGTTTAATCCCAATTTTAAAAATATAGAGATAGAAGTTGTTTTTGATTCTCAAGATCACCAAAAGTTTCAAGAGAAGAGCATACACACTCTTTGGTCTAAATCAAGTAAAGCATGGAAATACAACATTCAACAAAATATTAGACATGTTAGAAAATGACCATTTTTAAAATAAAAGAAAAACCTGTAATTTCTATGAATATAAATACCAAATTTATGTTTTCATTACATATTTAATTTGAATACCTTTCCAACGCAAAAAAAAAGGATTTATTTTGAGTTCGGGAGTAAAATTTATGGCCTTTGGAAGATGGGTTACACATATTCTCTTATGCTCATGGGTATGCACTTGACATGCACTCAAAAAATGTAAAAAAAATATCCCTTAGTTTGTAAAATGGTCAAATTTTTCCAACCAAGATTCAATTTTGATAACAACCCATCACATTAATATATGAATAGAAGACTCAACGCTATAAAACATTAACATACATGCTCAAGAATTTAAGACTTTCAAGAAATTGGCAAAACTAGCATGTAGAATGATGAAAAAGTAAGCTCTAAAAATGAAAACATGATGAAATCTTGAAATTTTTTCACCAAGATTTAATTTTGACAGCAACCCACCACATTAATATGTAAATAGAAAACTCAGCATTATCAAACACTAACCTACATGCTCAAGAATTTAAGATTTTCAAAACAATTGACAAAACTAACATGTAGAATGTTAAAAAAGTAAGCTCTAAAAATGAAAACGTGGAGAAATCTTGAAATTTTCCCATCAATTCTAATTTTGACAGCACTTCACCTCCTTTATACCTACAAGGAAGACTCAACACATGCAAACTCAACAAAATAAGTCAAGAAAAATAAGTTAGATCAACATGTGTAAAAGAGGGTTAGTAACCAAAAATGAAACTTAATTACAAAAACTCGAAATTAAGTGCAAAGGAAAATGGAGTAAGTCCCACCGAGCATGCCAAGTGTGCTCATGTTTTATTAACTAAGCTATAAATTGAAACTAACATTTACATAGCTTCAAAAACAAATGTTAATTAAACAATGAACCATCAAGATAAGAGCTTAAAGGAAATGCTTCTTCAATACATAAATGAAACTACATGCTAAGCTATTTACTACTCTCTATGATTGCTAACTTAAACTATGAACCTATGAAGAACATAAGAAATCAAAGTGGATTGTTTCTTGATCTCAAGGATTTAGGAATGGAATCTCACTAAGAATGGCTACAAGGCCATTTTGGATCTTCCCATATTACTCAATTTTGAGAAGCTATATCTAACAATGGAGAATGGCTTAAGATCAAAATTCTTATAGTTTGCACTATTCAAAGCATGGTGCAAGAAGAAAGGTAAGAAGGAGGGTTCTTTATATAGCTTTCCTAAAGAGGGAAGGCTAGAAAATTGATGAATTTGGGATAAAGGTAAAACAAGATTAGGAATGGATAAGGTTGCTTTATAAAAAGGTAATCTTGATTTAGAAGAGTTTAATTTGTCATTAGTAAGTCATGGGAGTTGGAGGATGTTTTAATTAATCAAAGGTGATTAATTAATAGGTAAATGTAAGCTTATAGAAGCTAATTAGAAGAAAATTATTATGATTTGTGAGATGTAAGAGAGGAATTTGATCCAATAAATGGTAATTTATTGATTTAGAGCTACGAGTGTAATTAATTAATAATAATTAATTAACCGAAGAAGAAGTGGATATTAATTAACGAAAGGTCATTAATTAAAATACTTTAATGAGAAGAAGGCTAATTAATTAATGAAAAGTCATTAATTAATGAATATGAAGAGGAATGTTAGCTAATTAGCAGAAAAATGCTAATTATTATGGAAATGATGAGAAAGAGGATAATTAGTGCAATCTTAGCATTAAAGGTTGCGTAAGAGGATTTTAGGTGTCTAACACTAGGGTTTTCCTTGATGCCAAAAATTAGTATTTATTTCAAGTGTGGGATTTGGATCTGAGCTATCCTTTCTATCATTACTGATTATGTGAGGCCTCAAATCTTTTATTATACTCCTAATGTGCTTTTTTGTGGCCAACATTTTTTCTTGTTTTTGTTGCAGATTTTGAGGTGGTTGTCTATCATGGGTGCTAACAGAGTTAGGGTTTAGATGTATTCTTATTTTGATCTGGAAAGGGATACAAATATTTTTTATATTTTCAAAAGTGGGATTGGAATTACCCATTTTTTCCAAAGGTTTAATAGTTTTGATGAGAGTCTGTCGAAGGAGTTCGTGCAGGTTTTGGATAAGGGGTTAGTGAAAATGCACTGGGTGAGCTTTCTGGTGATAGAAGAATTGATTGGTTAGGTCACTGGCATGGATTGTGATGGGTATAAGCTTTTTAAAGATTAAAATAGGTTCTAGGAGGAATCCCACATTTTCCTGGAAAATGACGAGAAAAATTGTTACATGGAAGATGACATAGCTCACAGTTATTTTCTATGGCGTTGGCCTGAGTTTAATTTTTTCATCATGAAGTATATTACTCTTGATGGGAAGTAAATGAATCTCCATACGCAAAATTTCATGTTTCTCAACCATTTTAGATGAAGCAAAAATATGAGTATTCATTTCTACTTTCTCAATTCGCTTCACAGGGTCAGTAAAATATTTCCAGGTGAAGAAAACAAAGATCCTTCTACATTAGGGATTAATGATTTTGTTGTTGAAAGTTGGAAATCTGATTCCTGAAACTAGAGGTGTCATTTTTAGGTATGGTGAAGACGAGAAAGAACATTTGAATCTGGCTGATAGGCGTAAGCTTGATGTTATGAAGGAGAAGGCTAAGAAGGAACTGGTTGCAACGACGAATCTTTAATTTTTGGTGGGGGAAAAATTAGATGCGATTAATTTGGAGGGAAAGAATGAGGGAAATACCCTGATAATTTTTTTGGCTAGAAAAATTGAAGCTCTCAAGGATGTGGTTAATCAAGTGAAAGCTAAGAATATGAATATGATTAGGGGGCATAATGTTCTGATGCAGAGTTAATGGTTCTGAGTCATATGGTTGAAGCCCTTCAGGAGATGGTAGATTCTGATTAAGGGAAGAAGAGGAGGATAGCCATTATCAGCTATGATGATGATGTCTACTCTAATAGCCAGGAGGTGAATGTTGGGCTAAGTTCACAGACTTAGGGAAAAAGTGCATAAGGGCTCTCTTGCAACTTTTGTGCTGACCAGTTTCAATGGTTTTTGGTTTCTTCCATGTTCTGGTTATTTTTTAGGATGTTTCGGTTTGGTTTTGTTGTTTTTTTTGTGTCTCGCTCTAGTTGAGTCAATTCCTTTTTGACTCGAGCAGTTTTTGGGTGGTTTTTTTAATAGATATTTTTGTTGGTTATGAGATTTCAATGTAATATATCTTTGTATAAGGTCATTGGAGCCTTTCCAAACTTAATCTATAAAAAAAATTGGTTCAGAACTATTAGAAGAATTGAAATAATCCTCAATCAAAGTGGTATCACCAAATTTAGAAGAACGAATTGAAAATTGACCTCTTATTGGTTTCCAAACTTGCTTCCTTGTTTTTTGCAAGGAATTAAACTCGGGTAGAAGTTTCTTAGCCAGATCTAATTTGAATGATGATCTTAGTACTTCCAACTTTGTAAATATGAGAAAACTAACAACATATAATAAATAATATAACATTGGTTTGACCCAGAACTCAAGATAGAGTTGCCACTAGAGATTACAGTTTAGAAATGATAAATCAACCTTGAAAATGCACAAAATATCACTTCAAAATCACAAATCAATGATAACTTGGTAAACCCTTCAAAAACCCACATGAGTGAAACACGTATCCTACACATTTGAGATCATGAAAGTGAAAATGAATAAAAATATCAAAACCTTGTAATCAAATATCCAACGTAGTCACCCAAAAATGATGTTATTGATGAGAAATTAGAGTATGAAAGAAAAATTTAACTCATAAAATTTGAGAAGACATTACATAGAAACTTATTACAAACTGGGAACTAATAAATCTTGTTTGAAACTCGCTCGATCCCTGGGAACATCATTAGTTTCATGTTGGTTCCCAATCTAACACCTAAATAAGTCATGTGATCCAACAAATTATGCAAAGGGGGGTAATAAGAAAATACAAACCTCTTAATATGTAATTTTGTAGTTAGGGACGTATATATGTGTCTGTCTTGACCATGCCTTATACGAATTACAGGGAGGTACATGACTAAGTATATGGTTATTCTCCTCTTACTTTATGGATTTTCCTAAACCAAGGTGAGAGAACCTGAGGGGTGGATTGAAAGGGAGAGGAATATTCTATGTTTCAAACCCTCATACTTGTTGGAATGTGAATCTAAGATCAAATGTAACCATATAAATACAATTCTCATTCAAAATAATGGTTGCAAAAACATTGGAATCACTTGGTACATCAGACATAAGCCATTAAAGATAGATAAAATACAGTCACATATATCATCTCTGATGAAACTATTAACAACTGAGGATAATATGATGCTAAGATGCTACATAAAGGAAAATACACTTGATATATGTAAGATAGGTGTGATTTGCAAGAAAACCCATATAAAATAGGAGAAGGTAATGTGATTTTTAAGGGTGGTACATGATGATTCTCGGTTAAATGAAGTGGGGGGTGGTGGATCTAATGGGGAGAAGTAACCATTCTCACCATCTCATCATGTTACTTCAAAAATGTAGTATGAAAAAGATCAATAAAACATAACCTTCAATGGGGCATTTGAATTTATTGATACCAAATTCATGAAGATACTAGCCGATTTAGTCTAATTTGAATTAAATATAATATTAAATATTCACTTATTGAAATAAATGATGTATAAATTCTAAAATACACTAATGACAAAAAAACTAAGATTTAAAATATGAAACCCTAAGCAAGAGAGGGAGATAGAAGAACTTAGCTGACTTCCACGCAATCTAGATCTGATCTAGGCATGGAGAAGTGATGAACAAGATGCCAACAGTGTCATAACTAATCTCTCTAAATTATGTAACTCAAAAAAATGCTAGACAAGGGTGTCCATGGTAGGACAGTGTTGGGGTTAACACATCGGTTGTACAAATAATATATCAGATCCAAGCATACATGCAAATAAAAGCGGATACTCTACCAAAATAATTATACAGAACAAGATATATAAATCAAAACTATATTTAATGTGGCTCACCTAGTTTGGGCTACGTCCACCAAGAAACAAACCAAGCTAATCTATTATCCAAATCTTTGATAAGATTTACAATTGAATATTTACAATCTTCCACACCTCTCAGATGTACATTACTTTCTTTCCCTCAAGCTTTTTCTTCTTCTCCAAGAATTCTCTCTCACAATTATTCTCACAATAATCATCCAAAATTTTCATGTTCTTCTTAATTCTTAATTCTAAACCCTAGCTTTCATGCCTATATAGGCGTCTACAAACTTAAGGTACTTAGCCATGTAATTACAATCAATAGATTTTCTTTAATACTAAAAATAAATCTAATTCCCAAGAGTTAAATCAACCACTCTTGCACAAGAAACCGATGCCAATTAGCCCTAACTGATGATGATTCCTCCTTTCCTGACTGATGTCGGTCATAGGTGACTAATGTCGGCCCTCCATAACCGATGGCGGTTACTATTTTTTCCATCAAGTTTCATATTGCATGCTAATTTGAAGTAATTGAGCTCCACAACTCAACAATCTCACACTTGGAGATTAATTACTACACCATACCTATACAACGTCATTCTTAGATCCTTCCTTAGCTCCGTTTCTTCCTCTTCAAGTCTCAAACTCGAAGACCAACAGAAGTGGAGTGTAGCTCCAACTTTTCCTTTACTAATGGATTCGTTAGCATATCCGCAGGGTTCTCACTTGTATGAATATTTTCTAGATTCAATTGCCCATCCTCCAATACCTATAGTATGAACTGATACCTCAACTAAATATTTTTCATTCTCAAATGAAAAACTGAGTTCTTTGCCAAATTTATTGCACTATGACTGTTACTGAACAATTTTCAATCATCTTGCTCCTTCCCCAACTCTTCCATGAACCTACTCATCAACATCATCTCCTTGCTAGCCTCTTTAGCTGCAACATACTTTTCCTCTGTAGTAAACAAAGCTACAACCTTATGTAATCTTAAAATCTAGCTAACTTTTGTCCCACCTACTATGAAAATATATCTAGTAGTGCTCCTCCTACCATCCATATCTCCAGTCATATCTGAATCAACATAGTGACATAATGAAATATCTGAACCTCCACCGCATAACTACATGCTAGATTTCCCTTTCAAATACCTAAGTGTCCATTGGACTGCCTTTTAATGCTCTTTACCTAAATTGGCTATATATCTACTCACAACTCCCACTTCCTGTGAAATGTCTAGTCTAGTACAAACCATAACATATATGAGACTCCCAACTTCTAAATCATATGGAACTCGTGTCATGTATTTGACCTCCTCATGTGATGAAGGACATTGATCTTTGTTCAATTTGAAGTGTCCAGTCATATGTATACTAATAGGTTTTACATTATTCATCTTGAACATTTCTAACACCCTGTAGATATAATCCTCCTGAGACAAATATAATTTCTTTCTTTTCCTGTCTTTATGTATTTGCATGCCAAGGATTCTTTTTGTAGATCCTAAATCCTTCATAGAAAATGTGTGAGCTAGCTTTCTCTTAAGCTCACCAATGTCTTGAATACTAGATCCTGTAATAGCATATCATCCACATATAGTAACAAAATAATATAGCTCCCATTTTCAACCTTGAAATAAACACAGTAGTCAAATTCACATCTCAAGTAACCATGCTGATGCATAAAACTATCAAAACTCATGTACCATTGCCTTAGATATTACTTGAGCCCATATAGGCTCTTTTTCAACCTGCACACTAATGTCTCCTTACCCTTGACTTCATACCCAAGTGACTGTTGCATATAAATATTTTCATCCAAATCACCATGAAGGAAAGTTGTCTTCACATCTAGTTTCTCTAAATGCAAATAATCTACTGTAACTAAACTCAACACAGTACAAATATAATTCCTCTTTACAATAGGAGAAAATATTTCACCAAATTCAATACCTACTTTATGTGAAAATACCTTTACTACAAGCCTTGTATTGTACCTTTTTTGTCCACCCTCTTCTTCCTTGATCTTGTAAACCCACTTGTTCTGCAATGTCCTCTTACCTACTGGAAACTTAACCAAATCCCAAGTTTGGTTATGTTCCAAGGATTTCATCTCCTCATCCATGTCATGCTCCCACTGGACGTGTGTCTTATCCTGCATTACTTCTTTAAAAATTTCTGGTTCACCATTATCAATCAATAGTAAATAAAATAGAGAAGGTGTAAATCTTTCTAGATATTTACTTACCCTTTGTGACATTCTCATAGGAGTTTGGGGTACTAAAGGCTCATTTATGGACCTCTTAGACATTTGTATCAAAATATGTCAGTGACCAACATTGGTCACCTGTAACCGATGTCAGTTTTTTTCTTTTGTAATCGATACCAGTTTTACTGACCGATATCAGTCAAGGTTCAACAGACACTAGTTACTGCGTAACCCTATTGGTATTATTTTTGAAACTGAGAGTTCATTTTCATTCACAAACTTCTCAACCTGTTCATCCTTAGGGACTAAAATTTAATCCCTATACATTCTCTTTTCATTCCATTCAATATCACGACTCCATATAATTTTAGAAATCTCTAAATCCCAAAAATAGAATTCAAAATCACCAGATCCATAACCAATGAAAGTGCATCTCTTGGATTTTGCATCTAGGGTAAGTGCAACAAGTTGGGGGACAATTAAGTGGACATCAAATCTTGAATTTTACATCAAAAATAGCAAAACATCAAATTTAGTCTTCCTTGAAACTTGAAATATGCCGAAAAAGTCAAAAATATGTCATAAAAATGGTACCATCACATAGGGGAGAGTATTAGATTTGTAGAAATATTGATTTTAAAAGTGAATAGAATAAGATAAATATCATTTTATAATTTTTTTACTAATAGTATGTCTTTAAGACAGTTTTTCCTATGAATGTTTATGTCTACGTTTAAGACTGCACATTTTGTTTCACTTGTGGGAATGCGATAAAAATTATACCATCCCAACCGTGGTGAAATTATATACATGTTAAAAAAAATAATTTGATTTCACTATTTTTTGATGAAGTTATGGTGGGAAAAACGGAAAGTGCTCTGTTTTCTTTATGTTTTTAGATCACTTTCACAAAAAAAATCATAAAAAATAAAATATTGCTAAAAAAAATTACAAAATAAAATCTATCCCAAGATAGATAGTGACATCTAAATTCTCACCAAAGAAAAAAAAAAAATATCCATTTTTGGTCATCCAAATCGCGGGCAAACAGACTGCAGATCTTATAGGCATGTTTAAAAATAAAAACTAAGTCATTGAATTTTGAGTGTTTAATATAGCTAAACTTGTCCATTTTTAAAAAACATTAGTAGTTTCAAAACTAGAATCTGGATTCTACGATTCATATTAATATAGGTTTTTCTAATTTTTAGTGTATGCATTGCTAATAATCCCTAGAAGTTGATATTATGTTGTTATTTGTAATATGACGTCCACTTATGACCCCCTTTTTGTCCCCCAACTTGCTGCACTCTTACCCTCCAATTATTTTCTATTTTCCCTATCAACATGCACAAAAGCTTATGAACCAAAAAATTTAAGAAAATAAAGATCTACCTCTTTTCTTGTCCAAGCTTCCTCTAGTATTCCTCCATCTAGTGAACTTAAAGGGCCACGGTTAATCAAATAAACCATTGTATCAACTGATTCTTCCCAAAACTGCAAGGGAAATCTAAAATGTATCCTCATACTTCTAGCACTTTCCATGATTGTCCTGTTCATTCTTTTTGCAACACCATTTTCTTGTGGTGTTTTTAGAACCATTCTTTCTCTACGTATCCCATTCACTAAACAATAATCATTGAAAGCCTTACTACAATATTCACCACCATTATCAGATCTAAGACACTTTAACTTAGAATTTGATTCATGCTTAACAAGGGCTTTCCATCTTTTAAAAGTCTGAAAAACATCAAATTTACGTTTAATACAATAAACCCATACCTTTCTTGTAGTATTATCAATGAAAGTAACATAATATTAGGATTCTCCATGAGAAGTTACCTGAGATGGTTCCCCACACACATCTAAGTGTACAAGTTCCAATTTATAATCCTTCTTAGTTGCCCCAACTTTGAGAGAAATATCACTCTCTTTTTGCTTTCCAAAGATACAATGCTCACAGAAATCAAGATCTAAATCTTTCAAAATATGATAACTTACCCTTAGCCTTTAAAATCTACATTCCTTTTTGACTCATATGACCCAGCCGATTATGCCACATGCATGCATTTGAATCTGAAGTAGATAATGTAGAAAATGAATCAGTAATATAGGTAGATAAATAATAATCATTGCTATCTTCTTACCTCTTGCCACCAACACAAAAACACCCTTGGTGACTTTCCAAAGAGTCTCCTATAAAAGTAGCCATGTAACTAGATTCACCTAGTTTCCCTACAGAAATAAGATTCCTCCTGAGGCTTGGCACACACCTCACATCTTTCAATACCCATGTATTTCTATTCTACAATTTTAGATGAACTTACCCTTTACTAGTAATACTGCAAGGTTCATCATCACCCAAATAAACATGCCCAAAATTTCCCTAGACATAATTTCTGAAATAACCCTTATTAGGGGTTGTATGGAAAGAAACTCCTGAATCTAAAACCCATGATTCAATTCTATTGTCCAAAGAAAAGAATAAGAGCATCTTGACATTACCTCTAATGAAGCAAGATTCACCTCTTTACCTTTGTCTGGTTGTTGATTCTCTTTATCCTTTGACCAACAATATTTCTTTACATGTCCTTTCTTTCCCACATTTCCAACAAGTAATTCCCTTACTTCTGGATTTAGATCTGCTTTCCCTTGTCTTTGATTTCCCATTACTCTTACTCTTGGATCTCTCCTTCTACCTACCCCTACTTTCTACATTCAAAACATTTCCAGATGATGTTTCCTTTGTACTCTTCCTACAAATTTCTTCATTCAAGATTATACTAACCACATCATCAAACTTCAAAACTATTATTAGCAGATGCTATATTACTAACAACCATTACCAAGTTGTCCCAAATATTAGGAAAAGAACATAAGAATAAAAGTGACTTTTAATTCATCATAAAATGGTATAGCAACTGATTTTAACTGATTTACAATAGATCGGAAATCATTTAAATGACTAGAGGCAGATTCACCTTCATGCATCTTAGAACTAAATAGTTTCTTCATCAAATAAAATATTATTTGAAGCATTAGGTTTTTTCATATAAATTAGCAAGATATTTCATTAAGTATATCATAGAAGCCGCTTCTGTAATATTGGAAGCCAAAAAATACTGTCCAAGCTTAATCTTATAGATCCCAAAGGCTTTCTGTCAAGAATCTTCCATTCTTCATCAGTCATCTGCGTAGGTCTAGAATTCTCATCCAACGGTAAGTACAAATCTATTTGATACAGATATATCCTCAATCTACATCTTCCATAATTGATAATTTCGGCTGTCAAATTTCTCTACCTCGTAGTTATTATCTTCTGCCATTGCTATAGCTCCCACTAAATCAGAAAAACCTCTATGAGTAAATCTGTCAACACACAAAACACTCAAATAAATCTCTGATACTAGTTTTTTGGGGTTAGCACACCAGTTGTACAGACAATATATCAGATCTAAGCATACATGCAAATAAAAGTGGATATTCTACCAGAAGAAATATACCAAAAAAAGAGACATAAATCAACACCATATTTAATGTGGTTCACCCAGTGTGGGCTACGTCCACCAAGAAACAAGCCAATCTATTATCCAAAGCTTTGAAAAGATATACAATGAAGATTTATAATCTTCCACACGACTCAGATGTTCAATAATTTCTTCCTTCAAGATTTTTCTCTACCACCAAGAATTCTCTCTCACCAACCTTTTTCAAGTTCTTTCTAATTCTTGTTTATCATTACTTCTAAACCCTAGCTTTTTGTGCTTATATAAGTCATTTATAGACTTAGTGCACTTAGCCATGCAATTACAATCAATAAATCTATTTTAATGCTAAAAATAGATATAATTCCTGAGAGTTAATTAAAACTTCGCTGCACAGGTAACCAACACCAGTTCTACCTAACCGTCACCGGTTCTTACTTGCCCTTTGACCAATGTCGGTCTTCCCTAACCGATGCTAGTCTGCCCTTAACCGATGCTAGTTACTGTGTTTTCCAGCAAGTTCCAATTGCATGCTAAAATGAAGTAATTGAGCTCCACAACTCAACATGTGCTTGGAAAGGAAAAATAGGGGAAAATGAGGAGTCGCGGGTTTGTTTATTTTTGTCTCAAAGGACTGTAATCATGGTTTCAAACCATGATTGTGGTTTTAGGTTTAGAAATAACCAAACCTATAAAAAAATAATTACGTGAACGCGGTACCTAAATTTCAGGTTTTTTTTATGTCCATTTAATTGTCTACCAGCTTGTCACACTTACCCTAATCTCTCATTGACTCCATGGCCTCCATTCTTCCTTAACTAGAAAAAAACAAACTAGTGAAAATGATAAGAATAGGGCAAGAAAAGAATAAAAGGAAACTCATAAGGAATTCTAGGGTTACTTAGTCAAAACCTAAGATCTAAGGGTCCCCTCTGGATTAGATATAATGGTGGAGAATGAATCGTAAAACTTTTTAAGCTATGGGCTTTTTTGTGGGATTGAGTGATTTAAATTAATAGTATGGGTATTAACTGAAAGCAACTTTTAGTGGGTTAGTATAGGATGTGACCCTTTTTTAATATAGTTTGATAAATAAATAAATGACTTTGTTTTAGGGCATATATTAATAACATTGTGCTTGGACAATTAGATAATGATACAAAAGAATTAAATTATTTAGAATTTAAATATATAGTTAGATAACTAAATAAGGGTGTTAAATGGCAAGGGGAAGTAATTTTATATCGACTTAGGAAATGATTAAATCATGAGCTTAAGAAGAATTTGAATGGGTAAAACCCATATGATTAATGTTGTATTTATTTAAATAAAAATCAAGTAAAACTTAGAAGGAGTTTATATTTCAAAAAAGGTTTTAGAAAATAAACAAATAATATTTCATTTTTTAATTACGACTACTCTTACGAATGAGTAGAAATGATTAACAATAATTAATTAGATGTAATTGATATTTATATACCCATGTAACTTTTAAAAAAATATGTAAATTTTTCCCTAATAAATTAATAGACTTTGGTGTGGTTTTGAACGTCGAAATTGTGGGTGTTACATTTGGTATCAGAGCAGAGGTTCAGACACTTGAACATCTAGGATTAAAATAATAATAATTGACAATAAAATTTGTTCAGATTTTTATTTTCCCTAATGTGGATAGTCACCTACCCCGAGGGAGGTGAAGTGATTCAACTTCCACGGCCCGCCTATGTAAAAATTTTGTGAAATTGCTATTTCTAGAAATTAATATTTTTTGATAGCAATGTGAAAATTACATTTTGGATCCTTTCCGTGAGGTTTTCAAAGGTAAACCTTTCTGATCAAAGTTTTACACCCCTTCACCACATTCTACACATCCTAATATTTCCGACGCCTTTTGAATGGAGTTAATCGGAGCTATGGTGCAAAAGTTATGGCTCTTAGAAGTTCTTTTCCCTGTTGAAGTGGAACAACTTCCCGGATCAGGTTTATCAGGGCAACAGGTTGGGTGTTGTTGCTTTGAGGACCTAATTAACAATATGGGAGAGTATATATCTTGACATGATGTCATAGTAGATCCATTTTTTATGTTTATTCTGAGATGCGAGGTTGATGTTGAGTACCTATACCCGGCGGCCCCATGAAGGGCTGCGAAGTGATTGTGATGTTGATATTTCCTATGTTTTATATGTGTAAACTTACATTATTTTATCAAGAACCAGAATTTTATTGTAATGATTTGATTGGGAAGCTCTGAGGCTCTGCTTATTATTATTTTCTTATTGTGAGATTTTTAAGGGTTACAACGCGGCTACTCAGCCATTTCTTTTGATTGCTGAGATTTCTTGGATTTTATCTCTGTTTGGTGACTTGGAGCTCATTTTTCTCAATGGACAATTGGATAAATGTTGTCAAGAATGTTACGTGATCCTCTTCTTTTCTGCTGATGAGATGGTTCTACACCATTTGTATTATTTTCTCTCATCATATGCGATACACTCTAGGTGTCTTGATGGTCTTCTCAGGTGCTTCAGATCATGCCCTCTGGTTCTAGGAGCAACATGAAGATCTATGTGGCTAGGACCTTTGAGTGATCCCTTTTGGATACATAGTATTCCTAAGTAGAGGAATATATATGTCGTGTAATATAGTTGGTAGTTTTGACAATGATTTTGCTTCTTCTTGCACCTCTGATATCAACCTTGTCCATCGGTGGGAAGGAAGATATTTTCAGTACGAGCTTATGGATTTTCTCAGGGATGGATTATCTCTTGGTATAATTATAGGTTTTTGGTGGATAGTGTATGGTTGGGATGTTATGGTCCACCGATGGGAATAATGGATCTCTATCATTGTTCCCTTATTTTATTTTAGAAATATTGACAATTGGACTGTATGTACCTTGGGTAAATATGGTTATACTTAATCCCCTTCAGGCATTGTGCTTAAATAAGTGTTCTTTTTATGATCTCAAGGACCCATACATGGATATACACATTCCTTGATCTCTTGTATTGTTTAACATATACCACACTATAATATATTAGTATCAAGTTATGTTTAGGTAGTTATGGATGCATTTGGGTCCTTTTTAGATTTTGTGCTTGAAGATTTTGGTTGTATAGGTCGTAGGATTTTGACCTTAGCTATGGTTATTTCATGCTATTTCATTCAAGGCTATAACTCTTGACCTTAGAGGCTATGCTTGAGTAAATCATTTGACTACCCTCTTGATATTTTGACATCCTCTTGGTGAGGGATTGTGGCGTATGTTGGAAATTTTTTTCCCTTGTCATATTGATTTCTTGGTTAATGATATCTTGTGGAGGTACAAGTTTTTTTTGGAAACTCTCTCTCTTATATAGTGAAACTATTTCAAGTATAAGCCATACATATTATTTTCTCCCCCACATTAATCTAAACCTCTTAAACTCGTAAAAGAAAATTTATAACTTCTTAATGTACCTCTTCATTGTATCTTTTATCAATACTTATGGAGACTTATTTGGAATGCATCTGTAATTCATGTTACTATGGGAAAACTCTGGTAAACTTGGTGTATTCCGTTTTGGTTAATGACCTCTTGTTTCTATGAAAGTAATAATGTGATAACATGGATCTTCCTACTCATTAAAATTCCATTGGTAATGTAATAAACCTGATCATATTAGAACTCTAATTAGGAGGCTTGGAATGTTTGAAACTTAATAAGTAATGTGGACATTAAGGAAAATGGTTCCTTAATATAATCTTGTACTTTAATTGAAGAAAAAAAAAACTATGAGAAAATAAAGAATAATTCCCTTATACGTTCCCTAGAAGTAAGAATGGGTTAATTTATCCACCTATATAGAATGGTGAGAAATCATGTCAACATTGATGATGGTCCTTAATGAAAATATTTGGGATACCATAATATAATGAATGCATTAATTAGAATGATTATAATAAATTTGCTTGATAAAACATAACTATAACTTGTGTTATATAGTTTGGAATATGAAATGGATAAATTTATGGGATTGAACACAAAAAAAGAGAGTAAATAAACAACCTTGTTTATGTAAATTGCTATTACATGCCCTAAAATTATAAAGGATATAATCTGAATGATATAATAATTGAAAAGTTCCCTTGAGCTACTGTATGAGTGTCTAATCTCAAATGCGCCCTAAGATGTTGAGGTGTTACAAATAATATTGATCTATTTATTAAAAAAAACAAATGTAATTATCTATGTAGTGATACAAATATATATATGATATATATATATATATATATATATATATATATATATATATAGCCTTAACTTAGCATGTATTTGGTTATATTTGTAAAATTATCATGATCTTTTTTGATAATTAGTATGCTGATATAATACTAGCACCACAAATCTTGAAAGAACAAGTCATTTCAATGCTAGACCAGTACAAAAAAAATCAGTGCGAACCTCGTAAGGAGTTCCAAAGTTGGAACCAAGAAAATATAATGATTATAACTCCCTCTATTATATCAAATAACCAACACATGTATAATTATTATAAAGCAAGTTGCATGCTAGATTATTTTGGACATCTCACTGGTTATATGATATTTTAGAAGTATACATAAGGATTTTACCACCTTTTAGAATGGATTAATGGTTATATTCATATGGGTAGACCCTACATCCATCCTGTCAAAGGTTGCAGCTATTAGAACCTTCTAATGCTTTTTCCTATTTATTCTCTTACCTTGGATAATAGAGTATTGTGTTGATAGTGATGTGTTATATTCGTGTTTTTCTCCCTGAACATTAATGTATGTAATTTCCCATGGTTAGAACCTTTCAGGCCCGTTGTGCCCTTTTTTCACCTCTTAGCTCGACATGTGTATGTTTGTGGTCTTTAGGAGTGAGTCAATATCTCCAGTTTCATGTGAGGTACCTTTCTTTTGTTTGGAATAGGTCATTAATGACCTAGGCTTATTGGCAAGCTTAGGCAACATATGTTAAGGATATGGAGGAATTTTGAAGTCCCCCTTCCTTTTGAGGAACTATGATGTTGTCCCCCTCGTCCTGTTTGGGGAGGAGAAGGGGCAGGTTATTTTTCGTAAGTGTCTACAAGAATGTTTGGTGTGTTGCTCTCGTAAATTTTTAGTTGGACCTCTAATGTTGCCTATTTTCTCCTAACTTGCTTGAGTGTTCCTATGTGTTATAATATTAAGTTTAAGTTTGTTTTAAGATTATTTTGAGTTAGGGAAGACTTGAAAATTAAGCAATTTTATGGGTTATATAGAGTGAATGGTATCTCTCACATCGATATGATAGTATGGGAAAGGATTACCTATCACAAAAAAATGGAAAATTGTCTAATTGATTGGGTTTTCTAGATCAGGATTAGTGGTTGTGTTATGATATTTGGGTACAAATTCAAGCTATGGAAACCTTGTGGCCAAGAGTATGCTTAGCGTCACCATGAAAAGTTAAGTGAGCTCTTCAGTATCATATTAAGTAATTATATTGATTAGTCTTATTCCTTGTAAATGCTTGGTTAAATGTAGGTGTTTTTCTTGTTGTTAACACTCATCTTGTGTGGTCCTGAATTTGTTGGCTCTATAAGAAGTTATGGTTTTTCATGCTAAATTGAAGGTCATGCTTAGTAGTTGTTAATCTTGTCTAAACTAACAAACACTAAAGTGTAATTCAACCGAATTGGAAGTCTTATCCTTCCTTTTTACCATGTGTTGTATCCACGGGTGGCTACGTGAACACCTTGTGTACAAGAATTTTCCTATTCTTCTTGGACCTTAGTTGTAATTCATTGGGTTCTCATCGACAATTTCCTATTTAAATGTTATGTGTTGTAACTTGGTTAACCTCGTAGAGATTATTCTATAGGGTTTTGTGCTAGCAACCTCTGTTTCCAGAAGAGGTTTAGTATTTGTGCCTAATAGTATCCCTTCTCTTTTACAATAGTTTTACACTTGGACCAAACTTGGGTTCCAAGGGACCGCAGTTCTTGCTTCTAAGTAAAGGAACCCCAAAGAATGCATAATTTATATTTATATGCATTGTTTTCCTAACTCCTTATGTGACTTCCAGGAGGAATTCTGAATCTAAGGGAAGGGGAATGTAGTGCCCACTACTCTTCGACATTTTTCTTACTATGATTTTGATTATTGATGATTAGAGACATAGACATTTTGATTATCAATATGTTGTGACTCACCTTGTGGATTGTATGGAATCCTAGAAAACATAGATAGATCTTTCAATACTTGATGATGAGTTAGAATTATTTTGTTTTATGTTAACATTTTGGAATGCTTATCAATGATGTTTGTACTCAAATTACTAGACTAACCATGTGATTTCTTTTGATATCATAAATTTTAATAATTTGATGATATTAGGGATTGGTAATATGTTATTGAGTGTATCTAGTAGGAATGAATTACATTAAATGTAGAGAATTGCATGGTTTTCGTAGAATGTGAATTAGATTATTTATAATTATAAATTATTGATTATAGTAGAATTGAAATGTTAAGAAATTGTAAACAATTGATAGAATTTCCTAACTTTGGGATTATTTAGTTATGAATATGATGATGTCAATTGATAGATATGTATATATGTGTTTATTTCTTGATGTATGCTAAGGATTGTATAATGGATGCTTTATATGTGTTTTATTTCCATGACGTATTGATATGACTTAGACGATGAAGGGGTTTTTTTGGCTATTTATAAGGAATTATATCACGACAAGAAGAAGGGGGTTAAAAGACCAACAATGGAAGAATATTGAACATTAGCAACAAGGTCACCTTGGAAACTTCGTCTCATGTGTATTGTTGTGTTCTTGTTGAGTTGTTAGGAGGTCCCCATGGGGGGATGACCTCAAAATGTGACCATGGGTTATGTGTTGATCTTTCCCTTTTCATTTTTAATTATTTTGTGAGTATGTGAATTATTTTATTGTGATGTATCTCCACTTTATTATTGTTAGTTAATGTGCTTTGGTCTAAGTTGATTAACCTTGTTAAATAAGTTAATCGAGGATGTGAAAAATGGCATTTAATGGGGGTAGATATTCCTTGGGATATTTTGATTTGAGTTTGATTTTAATTTATTTTGATGTGTGCACTCAACCCATCCCTCAAATCCCAAAATTTGAATTTGGAGCCATTTTTGGAGGTTTGTGGGACAAGTTAAGCTTGTCCCCACGTGCCTCTTAAATTCACCTACAAATTATAGCTATGATATAAGAGGTCAAAATTAAGCCTCATTATGTGTTTTACAAGAGTAAATAGGACTAATTAATTGCACTTTATTTCAAAATCTATTTTAATGATTTCCTGAGAGGTATGGAGTGATTTATTGTGCATCGAAAGAAGTTTGTTATATTCTCACCTTACCTATTTATTAGTCTTAATAATTTATACATTTAACCAAGTGAGGTGGATTTTATGAGAAGTGATGTGGCATCCTACGTGGAGCCCGCCTCACCATCCTCCCCTCATTTTTTCTATTTTATTGATGGTTGATGTAGGAGTTTTGGTGGATGCTCATTTGTTCATCACTACAGACTTGCACAATTTGGGGAATTTGCTTGGTCTTCTTGTTTTGGAGATTTATGGAGCTTGAATATGGGGAATTTAGTTGGGATTTGGATGAAGGATTCAAGCTTGATGCTTGAAGATTGTGGAATGTTATTATGGAAAGGTAGGGTTTACTCCTTGTAATCTTGTTCTATTGTGCTTTGTTTTGAAAAATTGGGCAAACAAATTTGTTACACACAGTGGAAATGGGTAGAGTTTGATCTTAAGTCAGGTGTGGGAGTCTTGCATTTTTGACCACTTTGGGAGCGAATAAGGAATTGTGATGCATTGATGGAGAAAATATGAGTAGAGAATTCCACCTATCGGAAGAGAAGAATGCTCTGATTGTCAAAAATTTTTGTACCTTGCATGGGAAGGAAAATGGATGCATTTCAGCATTGTCATGAGAACTTGGAGGTATTTTGAGTGAAACCCCTAACTTATTTGGGAGGTCAACAGAACTCTGAAATCCCAAAGTTTGAAATCTACCTTGAAAGTCTGAAATTATAAGCCTATGTGTTGGGAATTCAGAGTTTCAGTGATCTCGATTTTGGAAAAAATAAAAAAAGTGATTGCATGAAAGCTCAAAATGAGTGTTATAATGTCTGAAACTCCTTAAGAAGTTGCCTTAGTTGCTAAATATCCTCTATTTCTCTAGTGTTGGGGCTCGGTGTAGCCAATTTGGAGTTTCGGATTCTCCTCAGTGGAAAAAGGTAGGAAAAGTGGAAAAAAAATGTCTAAAACCCCCTTCCTTGTCTTGTGATTCCTGAAGATGAAGGTTCATATTTTGGAAGTTGAATGAAGGTCTTCGAGGTCAATGACTTTTGTATTTGGGACTGTCAGGAATAATCAGAGTTTCAGTAAACTTTTTATTTCAGGGTGTCTCCGAACTAAGTCGAGGAAATTTGTAACTTGTATGAAAAAGTTTCAACTTCTTGTAATCGGATTATGTCAAAATTGATCTTTATTGGTTATTCAAGAAGTGAACATTTTGGAAAAGAGGCTTGTCGAATTTGTCATTGGCTTTGTTATCAGATTTCCTTCAAACTTGTAGACTTTTACCAAGAAGTGCATTTGAGTTAGTAAATTGGAATTATCCGAAATGGAAATGAATTATGAAGGAGTCTTTGAATCTTGGGGTGTATTCTTTAGAGAGATGCATGCAATATTCCATGGACATCCTAAAGAAAAGAGTTATACTTAGTTAATGCTTATATCTACTCCTTCTTGTGACAGAATGACACCTTGACTTTCAGTTGGCCATAACTTTTCACTTAGAGCTCGAATTTGCAAAAGATATGACTTTTTGGAAAATTTACACACTTACTTCTCTTAATTAAGAAAAAAAAAATTCCCTTTTAATCATGCAATTCTCTCAAAAGAAATTTAATCTACTAAATGGATAGACATATATAAGTAAATATATATATTTATAAATGATAGATGTATATTTATATATATTTAAATGTACTTGTTATATCAAACAAAACCATTTGAACTTATAATTGGGAATTTTAAACAAATAAAAAAAGCCACCTACATATAATTATATATAATGCACTAATAGAGTACATATATTAAATAAGTTTATTTTATATTATAAGTGCTTTGTGTAAAAGCAAAGTATATATTAAAAAAAAGACTCTGTATTAATGTTTGGAGGGGCTGAATGGCCTGGGCGGATGAATTTTAAACTTAGTGGGTTGGGTGGGGTGGAGCCCCACCCATGTATTATAAGCCCCACTCGATACATAGGTTGTGGCCACTATAAAGCTACATTGTGTGCAATATATATTCGTTTGACCTACCTCTAATACACCTATACACACACACATTTATGTATATATGTATATATACTTTCTAAACAGGTCACATACCTTAAGTTGTAATTTATAAATCGGGTTTTATTTAAAATAAGTGCAACACACACACACACACACACACACACACACACACACACACACACACACACACACACACACACACACACACACACACAAACTCTAGATATGTGTATATACTTCATTTTGAACTAGAAATAAAATGGGGCAAAAATGCCCATATCCAAATAGGGTAAACTCTCCCTAAAAATGTAAAATAACCAAAACACATTCTACAACCCTAATATCAATAGTAAAAATGGAGGAAGAGTTCCTTCCATTTGCAAAACTAGAACAAAATTCCTTTGTGGTTTCCCCTCATGTTGTAAAATAGAAACGTTTTTTAGTCCTTCAATTTGCAAAACAATTAGCAAAAAATGAAAAGAAATTAAGGTTTTCTTTGGGATTAATAAATAAATCTTAAGTTTGATTTTTTAGGGCAAATATAGACTGAACCTAAGATCAACATTGGTTATTTTTAATCTAATGTAAGGGTGAAGGATTGAAACCCTGAAGAATTGAACTCGGTGGCAGGTTCATGAAAGTTGGAATTTAGAATAAAATGTTTGTCTAATTCGTTAATTGCAAGCCCTAAGCACTAGTTAGACGAAGGTGTGAACCCTTTCTCTCATTTATGGAGTAATAAATCAATATTATCATGCATGGTAATTTAGACAATGATTGAAATAAGTGGGATTAAATTAATCTCACAAATGTTAATGGTGTATTCTGGATCTTTCATTTGATATAGTAAATGATGGGTCCAATGGATGATTAAAGTGTAATATATGAAATAGATTTAGACCAACTTAGTAATTGTATTAAATTATAAAGTCATGAAGAATTTGATTAGTGTAGCATAGTTTTTGTTGGTTTCTAACTATACAACAAAAGCCCAAAAATTTATAAAGATTAAGTTTGTTAAAATCATTTAGATTCAATCAACTAGAGAATCCCACTTAGATTTGTAATTATAATGCAATTAAAAAAATATAATAGATGGAATCTGCAGTAGAGAAAAACCCACCATAAAAGTTTATGTAAAAGGTTTTTTAAATATTACCAACATTGGTTGCAACATATAACTTTTATTATCAATTAGTTACCTATTTTTTATGTCCATGTCATTGTTTCCACAACGAGAATAGAGTGAGAATGATTAAATAGACATTTTTTTGGGTTAACAATGGGATGGGTAATAGTTGTTATATGAGTGTCCTAGTAAATTTTCTTTTTTCCACCATATGACATTAGATAAATTTTATTTTGAATTTAAAAAAATTAAAACATAAAACAAAAACTTTAAATATTTAATTATTTGATAAAAGTTTATTAAATATATTATTTTTTACAAATTTTTATTTTCCACATATGTGATATAGTCTTTTTTAGTTTGTAATTTATTCATTGAATGTAACTTTGGATAAACATATTAATTATTGTAGACATATAATATAGTCAATATTTATATATTTAATCTTATAAAACCAGCTATATATGGTTAATAAAGGTAGTTATAATAGTTAATTATTATTTTCCATAAATAATTTATAATAACAAAATTAAGCTAGAAATAAGTTCGTATATAATTGAGGTCTCCTGAAATAATAAATTACTTATTATATATTATGAAAACAATGGCATCCTTAGATTAACAAAACTTGAGGTTCGCTACAAGATATATAAAGAGTTTAGAGTTTAGATAGTGTCATTTAGATAGAGATAGTCTCATTCAGATAGAGAGAGAGAGATACAAAGTTTAGATAGTATCATTCAGCTAGAAATAAGTTCATATATAATTGAGGTCTCCTAAAATAATAAATTACTTATTATATATTATGAAAACAATGGCATCCTTAGATTAACAAAACCTGAGGTTCGCTACAAGATATATAGAGAGTTTAGAGTTTAGATAGTGTCATTTAGATAGAGATAGTCTCATTCAGATAGATAGAGAGAGAGAGAGAGAGAGAGAGAGAGAGAGAGAGAGGAGAGAGAGAGAGAGAGAGAGAGAGAGAGAGAGAGAGAGAGAGAGAGAGAGAGAGATACAAAGTTTAGATAGTATCATTCAGCTAGAAATAAGTTCGTATATAATTGAGGTCTCCTGAAATAATAAATTACTTATTATATATTATGAAAACAATGACATCCTTAGATTAACAAAACCTGAGGTTCGCTACAAGATATATAGAGAGTTTAGAGTTTATATAGTGTCATTTAGATAGAGATAGTCTCATTCAGATAGAGAGAGAGATACAAAGTTTAGATAGTATCATTCAGAGTTTACATAGTCTCATTCAGATATAGGGGGGATCGAGTCCCTAAAGGTCCCCACTCTCATTATTCATGTGAGTGGATCACTACTTTCACTCCTTGATTGATCTCTCAATCGGGTAGTTCTATCTGCTACACTATGCTCACTCCTTGATTGATCTTTAAATTAAATGATTCACTCTGCTACACTACACCCACCCCTCACCCTCTAGATAGAGAGGGGCGAGTGAGTATAGATAGAGAGATTAGGAGTTGAGCCCCACCTCTTATTGACCAGTAGGCCCTCCGGGGGTGGGGCACACCTTTACGAATAGGGTAGGGGTTTTTCCTATAGGCCCACCACTCCTTCTCTGGTAGGCGAACCCTATCATTGACTCGTAGGTTCTCTGGTGGGTGGGGGCACCTCTATTGGTAGGACGACCTAAACATTGACTAGTAGATCAACCCTATCATTGACCGCTAGGCCGTCTAGGGGGAGGGGACATAGAGGGGAAAAAGAAAAGTAGCAATAATAAAAGGGTATTAGACTAACAAGAAAAATATTTGTTAATTTTTCATTCATATCCATTTCTTTTCATTTTTATTTGGTAGTATCAATAAAATTATATTCAATTACTAGTAATCAAGAAGTAAATTTTCATAGAATTTTCTACAACTAAATACATTTCAATTTTACTCATTTATTAAATTATACTATTTACTACTATATGTACCTGGAACTGTAACATATGTAAATGATTTAAAAAAAACCAAACATGGTTAACTAAATTATGTTAAATACATCCAAAGCTTCTAGGATGGACATAAAATATCATCTCAATAAAATTGTACTTCATGTTGAATCTTGATAGTATTTATTCTCTTATAAACTACACAACTTAACACCTTATACAAATGTTGGTTTCATAGAGTAGTTGAATGACAAGATTCTCATAGCATAGGAAAATAAAAATCACGAAATAATTAATGCTAAAATTTATTTTGAAATAAAGGATATACTTATAATTACATTTGATTTTTTGAGAAGAGCTTTCAACCAATTTTTCAGTTGCCTTTTTCTCAAGTTACACGACATATAATATGGGAACTCCCTAACTATCCTCTTTCTCAGGTTGTAATCCTCTATGCTATCTAACATAGATTTTTCCATAGTCACTAAACCATTATAAAAAATGGTATGAAGCATTTAAAAATAAATTCAATATTCAACTATAGATGGGCAATCTCTCTCTCTCTCTCTCTCTGTATATATATATATATATATATATATATATATATATATATATATATATCTCACTCTTCAGTCTCTTCTCTCTGTAACATCCACTTTTTAAGACTTAGAAACAAGGATTTTTTTTTTTTTAATTTCATAATGTTCTCTATTCTAAATTAATATAATTTAGAACACATATTCCATTTCCAATCCATCTCATAACAGAAAACCATATGCAACTGTAATGACTCGGTATTAAAATGATCTCTCATGTTAACTTGTTCAAGTGTATACTTGGTTCCTTTACCCTTTTAGGGAACTCAAGTGTTCTATATAAGAATCCTATTTGAATATATGTTACCGATATTCATCTGAAATCCCGCATCTTAGACTAGGTAACATAAGATGGTGCAACCGACAACTTGTGATACTTTGGCCAAAGTTTTTAAACACATCTACCACATTTAAATTCTAAGACAACATAATTATAGAAAGGAATATGTATTTCACCACACTCATACTATTATCTAGATTGGTCATTCTTGACTACTATTAACCCAAACCCAAGTCAAATTTTCACACTAATGATGCGCCCAAATTAGTAAAAACTTGACAAGGTCATAACTTGAGCTCCAGGTGTCTGTTTGAGTCCATTTTTTTTTGAAACCACATGTTTCGATGAGATGAATGCATCAAAAATAATCCCCACTACTTGGGGAAAGTTTTGACACATTTTTGGGCCCTAAATCCACCATCTTGAGGTTGAAAATTAGGATTTAAGTTGTAGTTTAGTTTTTCCCTATTTTTGGGCATTAGTTAATTTTAGCCTATTAGTTGCATTATTAGTTAGAAAGTTGGAAATTCCTCTAATTTAGGAATGTAGAAGATGTGTGGCAATTTTTGTGCCCGTACGAATAAGCATGCAAACTTACTAAGAATAACAAGTTCTAATAGACTGCTAAAAATAGTAATTTCTACCACCTAGAGTAGATTTAGTCAAGTTAGTTAGAGTTTGCATGGAAACTCGAGTTGGGAGTTGTTTTCCTATTTAGGAAACATTGTAATTCATTATTGAATAACAAATAAGGAGATCTATTTTATTTTGGAGTTCATATTATTTGTAGTATATCAAGTTTGTTCATAATTTGAGTAGATTATATGGTATCAGAAATGGTTCAAAGTATTTAAAAAAAAATGGTAGGAAGAGGAAGAGGAAGAGGAGGCGGTATTTCCTAGATGAATAGAAATATGCAAGATCTGCAGAGGCAAGTTGATGCACTTGCTGCAATGATAACCCAGAGAGGAAATCAAGGAGGAGATGACACAAATGAAGAAGTTTGTGAAGAGGAGGAAACACAAGCACCACCAGTAGCTTTTGAAGAAAGGATGCTTCGAGCATTAGAAGGAAAGAATGATGGGATAAGAGTTGATGTTTCAGAGTATGGTGGTAGTCTAAAACCAGAGGAGATGATAGAATGGTTGACTAGCAGGGGGAAATTTTTTGAGTGGAAGGCTATGTCAGAAGAAAAGAAGGTAAAATCTGCATGCACGAAACTGAAAGGTCACACTATGTTATTGTGGGATCACCTACAGAAAGAGCGGTCAAGAAAGGGGAAAGAAAGAATTAGGACATGGGGTAAGATGGAGAAGAAGCTGAAAGATAAATTTCTCCTCGTGGATTATGTACAAACCCTTTACAGGAGGTTTCAGAATCTTAGACAGAACTTACAAATAGTGCAAGAATACACATACGAGTTATACAAGTTGTCCATTCATGTAGAGCATGAAGAAACTGAGGAACAAATGGCTGCAAGGTATGTAAATGGATTAAAATTTTATATTCAAGATGAGATAAGTATGCATAGGATTAAGAGCATGGAGGATGCCTATCAATTAGCCTTAAAGGCTGAGGGAAAACAAAATCATCAAAGTTTTAGGAGATCACCTGGAGTGAATAGGGGGGCCTCATCTTCCTTTCAGGGATGAGATGGTTTCAGCCAAGGTAGGGGAGAATCATCTCATGGATTGGAAAAGCAAGAGGATACGAGACAATATTTCTAGAATCAACAAAGAGGCAGAGGATTTTCTATGGGCAGAGGATATGCTGGCGATAGAGGATGGGAGGCTCCATGAATACCATTTGTTTGTTACAGATGTGGTGACTAAGGGCATCAGGATTTTGAATGCCCACATTCTTATACACATGACAAGAGGAAAGGAGATGCTCTAATAGTAAATCTTGTTGAAGTTAAACAAGTAGAAGATGAACAGGACCTGGAAATTCCACTAGATGTTGGAGAAAATCTAATGATCAAGAGGATGATGATTTCTCCAAGAAAGGAGATCAAGGGGGATGCATGGTTGTATACAAATATTTTTAGAACAAGATGCACTTCAGGAGGAAAGGTATGTAATTTTATTATTGATGGTGGTAGTTGTGAGAACATGGTTTCAAATGAGATGGTCAATAAATTGGGTCGACATTGTGAGAAGAATCCTAACCCTTACCGTATTGCATGGTTTAAAAAGGGTAATGAAGTTACTATTGATAAGAGATGTTTAATAAGCTTTTCTATTGGGAATAATTATAAGGATGATATTTGGTGTGATTTTATTCCTATGGATGCATGTCATATGCTGCTAGGAAGACCATGGCAATTTGATAGAAAAGTTATTCATGATGGGGGAAAGAATACTTATACTTTCTGAAAGGATGGCACAAAAATTGTTTTTCTACCTCTTAAGGAAGAGGGGAAGGCTGAAAATATGCTTTCTGCAAAGGAATTTGTGAAGGAGGCAAAGGTAACCGGTTATTTTTAGGCACTAGTCGTAAATAAGGATGAACCTACAAGTACAAAAATACCAGTAGAAACAATAGAATTAATAGAAATTTTTTCAGATGTTATTCCTGATGAGATACCAGACAGGTTACCACCCAAAAGAGATATTGAACACCATATTGATTTGATTCTAGGGTATTCACTCCCAAATCAAGCAGCTTATAGGATAAGCCTGAAATTGCATGCAAAGTTGAATAGGTAAGTGGCAGATCTCGTGCAAAAAGGGGTCGTAAGGGAGAGCATGAGTCCGTGTGCAACCCCAACTTTATTAACACCAAAGAAGGATGGAACATGGAAAATGTGCATGGATAGCAGAGCAATCAATAAAATTACAATCAAGTATAGGTTCCCAATACCTCGCCTTGATGATATGATGGATGTGCTTGTTGGATCTAGGTATTTCACCAAGATTGATGTTCAAAGTGGTTATCATCAGACTCAGATCAGAGAAGGAGACGAGTGGAAAACAACATTCAAGATAGGAAATGGATTATATGAGTGGTTGCTGATGCCATTTGGGTTATCCAATGCACCTAGTACTTTTATGATACTGATGAACACCGTGCTACGGGAGTATAATTGTAAGTTTATTGTGGTTTATTTTGATGATATCTTGATCTTTAGTAAAACTAAAGAAGAACATTTGAGGCATCTAAGGGTGTTATTTGAAGTGTTAAGGAAAGAGAAACTCTATGCAAATATGAAGAAGTGAACATTTATGCAAGAGAGTTTGGTATTCTTGGGCTTTATTATTTTAGTAGATGGGGTATAGATGGACTCAGAAAAGATAAAGGAAATTATTGAATGGCCTACTCCACGGAGTATAATAGAGGTAAGAAGCTTTCATTGTCTAGCAACATTTTACATACAATTTATTAAAATTTCAGCAGTATTGTAGCACCTATAATAGATTGCACAAAAGGAAGGGGTTTTTTTTGGAAAAAGGTAGCCGAGGATAGTTTTTAATTCTTGAAGAAGAAGGTGAAAGAGGCACCCATTTTGGCAGTACCAGATTTTGATAAAGTGTTTCAGGTTGATTGTGATGCCTCACATGTGGGTATTGGTGCTGTTCTAAGTCAAGGTGGAAAGCCAGTAGTTTTCTTTAGTGAGAAACTGAAGGAGGTAAGAAATAACTACTCTACTTATGATGTGGAATTTTATGCAATTGTACAAGAATTAAGGCATTATTTAGTACCTAAGGATTTTTTGTTATTTATAGACCATATAGCCCTGAAGTATGTGAATACCCAAAAGAAGTTGAATAGTAGGCATGCAAAGTGGGTATCATTTTTGCGGGGTTATAATTTTTCTCTAAAACAGAATCTAGTTGTAGATGCATTGAGTAGGTGTGTGACTTTGTTTACCACTATGGAAAATGAGGTGGTGGGTTTTGAAGTAATAAAGGGTTTGTATTCCTCTGATTCTGATTTCAAGGATATTGTTGAAAGTTTAATTCTTCCATTGTCAGAAAATATAGGAGATGTCTAGGATGAGTACATTTTACAGGATGGCTACCTATTCAAGGGACGCCAACTATGTATTCCAGTTGGGTCTATGAGAGAGAATATAGTGAAAGAGTTGCATAACGGAGGATTGGCTGGGCATTTTGGTAAAGATAAGATGATAGCCTTAGCAGTAGAGAAATACTATTGGCCAAAGCTAAAAAGAGATGTGGTAAGATATGTGGAGAGGTGTCGAATTTTCCAAGTCTCGAAAGGCCATGCACATAATACAAGATTGTATATACTATTTCTTGTTCCTAAAGGGTCGTGGATAGATCTGAGTATGGATTTTGTTTTGGGATTACCAAAAACAAAATGAGGTAATGACTCAATTTCTGTGGTTTTTGATAGGTTTTCTAAGATGGTTCATTTTATTTCCTGCAAGAAAACAAGTGATGCGATAGGCATAGAAGATTTGTTTTTCAATGAAGTTGTTCGTTTGCATGGCATTCCAAAAACCATTACTTCAGATAGGGACATAAGGTTCTTAAGTCACTTCTGGTAGAATTTATGGAATAAATTGGGAAATCAACTATAGTTCAGTAGTGCCTATCATCCTTAGACTAATGGGAAAAAAAAGGTGGTAAATCAGAGTTTGGGAAACCTGTTAAGGTGCATCGTTGGGGAAAAGCCAAAACAATGGGACTTAGCATTACCCCAAGATGAGTTTAAATATAATAGTTCCATAAATAGATCCACAGGAAAGTTTCCATTTTTAATTATGTATGGGTGTAATCCAAATGGGGTGTTAGATTTGTTACAACTACCAATTGATGGCATAGTCAGTGATGATGTAGAAGCATTTGCCGAACATATACAAAAATTACAGGAAGAAGTGCGGAAGAAGCTGTAGAATAGTAATGATAAGTATAAGGAAATAATAGATTTGCATAGATGGAGAAAGGTATTTACAGTTGGTGAGTTGGTTATGGTATATCAGTGAAAGGAAAGGTTTCCAAAAGGAACCTATAACAAGAAGATTGGTCCCTGTAAAATCGTGAAAAAAGTAAATGATAATGCTTATGAGGTAGATTTGCTAGGGAATTTTGATATTTCTGTAGTGTTTAATGTTTTATATTTTTATTCTTTTCATGGGCATGGTGCAGAAGGGGATTTTATTGATGAAGTAGTAGATTGGAGGCACTAGGTTCCAGTGAAGAAGAAAGAAGAAGTGGATCAGATTCTAGATAAGAAAACAATGGACACACGACATGGGAAATACAAAAAATATTTGGTACATTGGAAAGGAATAGAACAAGAGGAAAATACTTGGGTCATAGAGTGGGAGATTAAGAACTTGGATGTAGATAAATGGAAGTAGTTTGAAGAATACAACTTGCAGGAGTTACGTTTTTTTTCAAGTAGGGGAGAATGATGTGCCCAAATTAGCAAGAACCTGACAAGGTCATAACTTGAGCTCTGGGTGTCCGTTTGAGTCTATTTTTTTTGAAACCACATGTTTCGATGATACAAACATAGAGGAAACTTTCCCTACTAATTGGGGTAACTTTTGGCACATTTTTGGGCCCTAAATCCGCCATCTTGAGGCTGAAAATTAGGATTTAAGTTGTAGTTCGGTTTTTTCCTATTTTTGGGCATTAGTTAATTTTAGTCTATTAGTTGCATTATTAGTTAGAAAATTGGAAATTCCTCTAATTTAGGAATTTACAAGATGCGTAGCAATTTCTGTGCCCGTATGAATAAGCATGCAAACTAACTAAGAATAATAGGTTCTAGTAAACTGCTAAAAATAGTAATTTCCTCCACCTAGAGTAGATTTAGTCAAGTTAGTTAGAGTTTGCATGGCAACTTGAGTTGGTAGTTGTTTTCCTATTTAGGAAACATTGTAATTCATTATTGAATAACAAAAAAGGACATCTATTTTATTTTGGAGTTCATATTATTTGCAGTATATCAAGTTTGTTCATAATTTGGCTACATTAACTAAACAGGGGAAGCTTACATGCACTAGTGTGGAAGAATACTCTTGGTGACTAAGGATACATAGACATACTCAATCAAATTTCGTCAATTGGGTGTGTCTAGTTACCCTAAGTCAACATGGGTTGACCACTACACAAGTCCATGTATTTATCTCTGTTTAGAGTAGAACCATGAACCAAACTTTCACTTATGTCAATCGAGTTAATTAAACTAAGTGGGGTGTTGAAGCATAGCTGACTGCATCATAGTATCCTCATAATGAATCCTTTCATTATGAGGGTACTTTGCTGCAGACCCTATGTTACAATAACTAACTGAGTCCCTTAAACTAAACTTACATACTTAAGAGTATTAGATCAGTATCTCAACAATTATTATCTTATAAAATTTATTGTTAAACAACGCATCTAAGGGTCCACTATTCATGATTGGCCCATAGAAAGGTACAAATTTTACATTCACACAAGTAAAAGGGTATACAGATAAAATCTGCATTCATGCTTATGATCATCTTAATCTTAACTCGTTATTTTCGTTTATCGATATATCTAAATTTGGTATTAAGAAAGAAAGATCATTAAGTTTTCTTACTACATTTTAATCAAATTTGATTAGAAGCTTATACTTTAGACTTCAGAATATCATAAAGTCTAAATCTTTCTAATAACTCTTTTAAGCTTTCTTGTTTCCATTTGTTGATAACATATAAGGAGCATACAACCAATCATCCTTATGATTTAATCAAAATCACATAACAAGATATCATACATAGATATTTTTTTAATAACAAAGGAAAGTATCTGTTTCTTTATTTATTAAGGACTATTGTCCTATTAGTGAAATTAGAAAGCATATGATTCAGTTTCATAATAAAAAGCCACATTATTTTATATAAAACTATACATATTCCCTTTATTGAGTAAGGATCTACCAATAATACCCAACTTAGTTATACGCTTTCCTAAAATGAAAAGAATCTAAACTATAATTTTAGATCCTTATTCCTAGTAGCAATTATACCTTAGAATCTACTAAGTTATGTACAACAATATTTAAGTATATCCATAGAGTCCCATCATGCATAATATTATCTAGGAATATTACACAAACTTAATTAATGTAAGACCTTAGAACTAAATAAAAAATCAATAGCTTTTCCACAACAATTAATTTATTAAAAGGAGAGTTTACTACTCTCCAAAATTAGTAAGTATTCCATAGATTTATACAAAACATCCTTCCACCATTACAAAAATATTTTTTTAATACATCATCATAATTTATTTTCCAATAAGAAGTACATTTTGAGAGAATGTAAATTCATAAGCATATAAATGAAGAGAAATGATTTCATTAGTAAAATAAATGCAACTTTCTATAAGTCTTTCTCCTTTCATCTTTCATGAAGTCCATCTGCAAAATTGTTAGCATGAGTCAGTTCACAAGAACTAAGCATGATAAATGCTATAACGTTAAAACAATATGATTTGATCTTAAACTGTTTTATTAAAGGAACCCTGCTATTAATGAAAAGGTTCGAAGTATAAAGATAAGGACAATAAGAAAGATTTTTCCAAATAATTATGAATCAGATATAAAGAAGAGTCACATAATCTACTAAGTAATAATATTTAGGAAATAACTAATTAAACCATTACCAATTAATTTTATCTCAACACAGTTATGATAATAATTTCAACATGATAATCATGCAAACTGTAACCAATTAAGAAAAGAAGTAATTAAAATTCATATTCTATTCTCATTCTTTCCAATTTAATTCCCAAACTAAAGTTCTACAACACACATCTAGTTCATTATCATTACATCTAAAAGGTAACCAAGAACAATTAGAATTTGACATGAACAAGCTGCCAACATCATAACACTCCTAACCAAAACCTTGATTCCATCCATAAAAGGAAGCCATCAAAACAATAATCACTTTATAAGGACCATGCATACTCATTGAACATTCCTACAAGAGGATACTCTAATACTGGGAAAAGAAAGAACCAACATGAGTTAAGAACTAAGAAAGGGCATATCTTAACAAGATAAACAGGTTTTTAAACCCATTTTTTCGTAACATAATGACTGAACAGGAAGGGAAAAAGAGTAAAATCCTAACGATGTATCTAACAACAATCCACATTAGAATGATATTTATTTCCCGCACACAATAAATGGAGAAAGAATCATAGCTTTTTTACTATCAAAACATAAAGTTCTTTTCTGCCCAAAATACCAAATACATGATTAAGAAAAGAAACTTCCATACAATGATCCATGTAGACATCACATCAATCATCCTACAAAAAAGAAATTAAAATGAGAAAGAACAACATTCAACTTTCAATACCACTTAAGATTCTAGTACAGTCTCCAAGAGACAGTAAAAAAGGCTCAAATCAAACCTACAACAGTCATCAAGGGAACATGAAAATCCAACACAAGGCTCCCCAAAGATAACAAGATTTGCAACAAATCATAATACCCAACTGCACTCATGAAGCCTAAAATTCCACACGAGAGCATATAAAGAAGGAAAATGAACCTAGATTAAAATGATAATAACCCAGGATTTCCTCAAAATTTCAATCAAGTTCCAAAATAGGAACAAAATTGAGAAGAGTATTCAAGCAATGAAGAACACACCTATAAAAGAGAGAAGAAGAGTTTTACTAGATTAGGATTTCATATAAAGGAGGAATGGTGCATACTACAATGTTGACAAATTCTCAAGGTAACCTAGAAAGGGTATTCCAACAAACAAACATAGTCAACAAAAGAGAAAATACCAGTCTGCATTTCTAAAACAAGACCACCCATGAAGGGTTTTTAACAACAAAACGAAACCAAAAATGATGGATATGGAAGACTCCATCAGATACCATCAATGCATACACTTACAATGCTTGAAATAAAACTTTCCAGAGAACCCAGTTTGGGTCAAGACCTATCTTAATAAACCAACAAAAAATATCCAAAGATCCATTATTATTAGGAGCCAACAAGTTACCAACAAACATTTGTGAGAGATCACACACAAGCATAACAAAGTCGATCAAAATAACATTGGTACTTACTTATTTTAACAACAAGGTAACCTGGGTCGATACCAAAATCCATAAATATTTTCATCAAAAACCATGAGCATATATTCCTTGCCAACAAGTTACCAATTTAAGGTGGGTAATCAATCATAGAAAAATAACATAGTCATCCCCTGTCAATCGTTGAAGTTTGATATATATATATATATATATATATATATATATATATATATATATATAGTATATATATATATATATATATATTATATATATATATCTAATATATATATATATATATATATATATATATATATATATAAAGCAAAAACAATTGATTTTCCAACCAAGATGACCTAGAATCATGATTAACAACCAAATACAAAGAATCACATATAATCACAAGAAACCATATCCAAGAAATGTCACCAAAGCAAAATAAGAAAATGGAACACAAGAAAAAATAATCCTAGAAACATTTTCATAGAAGAGCAACGTTCTTTTAATGAAAACGCTTAAATAATAGTAAGATATTTTAATGAGATAGAGCTTATCATGCTTGATAGTGCTCCTATATTCCTTTCCTTTCCTCAATCCTTCATGTAAAACTTATACTGAAAGATTTCCATGAAGACACCAAAACCAAGCCTCTGCAACTTTCCTCATTTTCTTCTTATAGCTTCCATGCTCAGATTCAAATATTATTACTGACATGCAAGGTGAGATTACACATGCAATAGATTCAAACTGAAGGTTTGAAAGAATGGTAAACCACATATAGAGCTCCAAATCTCCAAAAACCAAATGAAATAATAAAACCAAAAACTGTCTATTTCCTCCAGCCTTCTTCTATCCCCAGGTGGTTTTCCCTTTGGTCGAGAACATAAATTACCAACATGACTCTCAATGTCTTGTCCTAAATTCCCGCCATCACAAACTCTTTACTAGTTGGATTTATAAATTAAAACTTCATTCAAATGAATTTAGCAGAGTTTGACAACTCAACATTCCCCTTTACTTTTATGCATTGGCCAAAATTGGCGAAAAACAATGTATTAAATGACACATTAAGCCTTTTAAATGTTTTTGAAATTGGTGCCAACGACACCTTAAAAAATTGCCATCGACACCATCCCATTTCCCTTTAGGCTAGCACAATGACCTTAGATTAGGTTTATTTAGTATTATCTTATAAACTAAGCTTAGGTCCTTAGGAGTGATTCCATTTAGCTTAGAATAAATTAGTGTCAAGACTTAGGATTTCCCCCTTCCAATTAATCATCACAATTAATAAAATCATTTTAACTTAGACTTAAGATAAGATAAAAAATCATAGGAAATTAGATTAGATTAGGTCCCAAAAAGTAATCAACAACATTACCTTATGCAATGAATAAAAATGACATTTTTAGATCACTTAAAAAGGGTGCATGCTAATGATACCACCTGATGCCCTTGTGATCCCACAACAGTCTGGGTTTAGGAATCAAGCATTTTTCTCAGCTTGGTCAAATGACCTAAACATCGTAAAATCAAAAGCATGCCTTGGATAACTGAAATTGATCCAAGGTATGGCTATTCCTACATCATAAATTAAATAGACTGAAGAAAAAGTTCTATATTGAAAAATAGGCAATGAACGAATTTAGACTGGATTTATTTCTTACATCCACATGTAGTGCACACTCAACATTAAGAATGAATAAATTACTTCATTTTAAATTCATAATTGTCATAGGATGATGGTATCCATTTTTAGAGGATAAGCATATCATCTATAGCAAACATAATTAATTAGTTCAGAAGAGTACACTGTATTCTAACAAGAATCACCTATCAACGTTTGCAACTTCTATTACATAAGCGGTCAAGGATATCAACTATGGAAAAGGAATTACAATATCTCTTCACTCTATCTCTCTCTCTCTAGATATGGGAGATAGGGGTACCCTCCTCGCCTCACTCATTATTCTATATGCCCTCTAGTTTGATCTGGAAAACACCACCTAGATCTAACATCAATCGTATTACGTATATAATCTTCCCACTTTACCTCCCCTTCCTTTCTCACTCATATCTCTATTTGGGCTGCCCCATATCATATATAGACATGGATCCACTATAGATATAGAGGGGATTCCATCATGCTGCCAAGGAACAAGCCAGGGAATGGGAACAAGCCCACCCAAGAGGGAGACAAGAACACACTCTCTACATGGCCACACCCTCCCACTCTAGATATAGAAGGTTTCCTCCTCTTGGCTTTCCATATCTAGTATCGGTCTGATCCTACTGCCGGTATTGATACAAATATATTGGTTGTGGAGAGCTCACCACCATCCCCAAGCTCAAGTTTCTTGCTAAGACCTTGATCAAGATATATAGAGAGGGTGTGGCCATGTAAAGAGTGGGGGTTGGCAACAGATATGGGATATGGTTGATGCTTACTATTAAGATTCATAGCTGTGGAGAGAGTAGACTATATATCTTGTCTTGTATATATATTAACTTAACTTTAGTTCTATGTAATATAGGTGGGGGCGGCACTACCACCATCTATCTCTATATATAGGATATCTCAATTATAAGCTAAGCGTTTCCTTGAGTTCCCCGGAGACTAAGAATAGGGGATGATCCTGCCAATGCCAATATTGACCCCACCCAATCTATTACCAATATTGATGGAGAGGAGATATGTATATATCTTTTATCTCCCTCAATCATGAGTGAAAGTTGACCCATCGAGCAACCTGACCATATATAGCCTAGCCATATATAGATCTATCTAGCAGTCCCACCAAATATATAGTATAAATTCTTCAAATGGAATCCATTGAGGCTATCTGAATATTGGCTAGATCATGATCAACATTTGGAGAACCCTCTTGATCCAACCCCCTCTCAGGCTTAAACAAGTTAGATACTGAGTGCTTCTCCATATATTCCTTTCCCTTTCCCTTTATTTCTATATAGATAGGGATAAAGGGCCCATATAAATAGATATAGATAGGGGTTTAGCAAATATATATATCACCTCGTCAGATAGTTTAGATAGGGGCCCCCTTTCTCTCTATATATCTTTAGGTTATACATATTTTCAGTTCAGGATCTAGTCCAAAAGGTTCAAGATCGGGAGTAACTGGACCATACCCAGACGAGATAGGGTAGGGTCATACTGATCGTCTAGACTATAGACTCTTTATAACCATCCCCATATAGTCATCACATACTAATCGATCATGGCTACAAGTCTGAATCTGAATTGAGGAATATAGATGGATTGTTTATCTATATATCATCTCAACCCCCCACCTATCTATATTCGAGCCCCCTATCTATATAGATCGGCTCCCCCATATACATAGAGGCTCACCCATAGATAGATAGGGGGATGGGGTGGATAGGGATATCCCCAATAGGGCATAGCTATATATAGGGCACCCCGATCTATATATCTCTATCCTCTTGATCAACTACTGAGTGGCTTGCCTATTTTCTCTAGGTCCCATAGATCTGTAACTCCAACCTATATTCTATAGGTCCCCTATATCTATCTAACTGCAATCCCCTATGGGTTAGTAATCACTAGACAGGGTAGCTCATAGGGGAGATACAAAATACAGGCCAGACCATATATATGTAACTAATCTCCACTGATTATATACATGATACTTCTATACTCGCAACCATTCCATATAGATAAGATAATATTTGATCTATATAAAGGAGGAGTGGGAGAGGGGGGTCTGAGGTCTTGTCCCTCTATCTATAGATATGTAGGACCTTATCTATAAATGGACCCCCTATACATATGGGAGGGATGGTCCCCTATCTATATATGGGAGAAAGGGATGGTCCCCCCTCTATATATGGGGGATGAACCCCCTATATAGATCCCTCATGCCTAGGTCTAGTTAGGAATGCCTACTCTATCCTCTATCTAGATAGGGGAGTAAGGAATGGAGAACTCGGGATTGTCTATATCTAATCAACTATATTGTACTATACATGAGGATAGGGGTAGGTCATCTCACCAAATAGATAGGAATTTATCCAGATGATCAAAATCAGTGATATATAGATGTTAGTTAGTTAGTTAGTTAGTTGCGAGTGAAGCCTCTAGATAGATAGGCCACTGAGATAGTGATACCATACCAGTGAGGATAACTCTTATATCCGCCATTGTATTATATATGTGATACCAAATATATAGGGTGATAAAATGGTATCGATCCCCTCTCCCCTATCTAGATATATCCCCAATCTCCCATATGGGGATAACAACAAATCCCCGATAGTGAGGGAATTGGAAACAATATGGACAACTATCCCCTCACCCACCTGTATTCGGTGAATAGCCACCCCGCTGGAGGCAGAAGCGAGCCTTCCCCCCCCCCCCCCCCAGAATATGAAATATGGACACCCATACCCCTATATATAGATCAAATCTGCCCTCAAGGGACACATCCCTGCCCACTCAATAGTGAAGTGAGGCCCCAATATGAGATATGGTGGGTGCGATATCTATATATAGAGGCAAAAAAAACCTACCCTAGATTCTATAGATGGTATATATAGATATGGTGTTTATTCAAGGCAGTTAGAGACACCTTCCCAGAGATCTATATAGGGCCTCCCCAGATCTCCATCTCCCATCTCTATATAGGGGAGGGGTGGGGCCTATCTAATCTAGAATTCCCCATAGGCTTTCCAATAGGTGAGGAGTGCCCCATATATAGATAGGGTGACTTTATATTTTCTATATAGATAGTCTAGTCATGCCACCATATATAGATAGCCCCCCATCTCTATAGATCTCGGATCATATATATATATCCCGAGAGAACTATGCACCATCATTGTCACTATATGCATAACTCAATGAGATGAGATCGATATAATGCTATTATTCTTCTCTTCTCTCTATATTCATTAGATATAAAAGCGAGGGTAGCCCTATCTATATGGGGGGACCCTAGATATAGAGTTTAGATATAGATATAGAGAGAGATATGGTCATCTCATCTGAACTAACTGGAGAATGAAGCAACATCATATAGTAGATATGGGGCACTCCCCCTATACATATATGGAGGTCAACTTCAGATTTGAGAAGATATATATAGTATAGGCCGGTTGGTTTTTTGTAGCTTTCTCGATGGCTACAATTCACATATATAGATAGGTATGTCCCCCTATCTATATATTGGAGAGAGTGATAAAGTGGGAATTGAACAAGAACTGAAGAACCGGGAATCGACATCTCTTCTTGCACGGTCCCACCATCCGGCCCCAGCCTCTATATAGATTCTATCTCTAGGGGCACAAAACTTGGTTTTCAGTGTTAGTTGACTAGCTCTCTCTTCTTGTCCCAGAGATGGAGAGAGCGAGGTGACCTGGGGATGGGGATACTCATTGGCCCTATGTCTCAAATGAAATATATTTCGGCAGCCTGACATTTTGGGAAATGGAACTTGTTGCCCCAGTGGTGCAACAATGAAACACCATTGGCCCTATATAACTATATATCATCAATGCAATCCATATATGAATACCCCCCCCCCACCCCTGTACTCATAAGTTTCTCCCCTCCATAGTTACCATTGATATAATCAATGGAAAGGGGGCCCGAATGACTGATAGGAGTGAATAAGCATGGGAACAATATGACTGACTGCTTGATGGGAGAGGAACACTTCCCCTATATATAGATATGGCCTCTGCGGGGCGCCATATCTAGAATCTTGAACTCTATCTGGAGGGGTGACCAACTCCAGCTCCGGTTGAGATGCGGGATTTGAATTGAAATGGTGCAAGAACATCCATCGAATCACCCCACCTACTATAAAATAATGAGTGGCTCTCGAACAAATGAAAGAACTATTGATTTGATTGGCACAAATATTCAAGAATCAAACAAACATATGACAAGAAGTATACCTGGATTGGTTCCAGACCCTCTACGCTCCATTTAGATATATGGGGAGATGCATATTAGTGCTTTAGTACCCCTTCTCATTCATGTTTTTCTCCATTCACGCTGATGTACTGTTTGTTCTCGGGTCCATCCGTGTTCACCAATCAATGGTAAGGTTGGTTTGGTTCTCACCGATCAGATATATGGAATTAACCAGCTACCCTAACTATCCATATTTATGGAAGAGGCAAGCCTGTGCACTCCCCATATATATCGAGGGGATCCAAGTAACCCTCCTCTAGGCTTCGTTGGATAGTCATCGACATTCCCCTATGACCGTCCCTGCGATGGTTCCCTGGGATCAATAAATCAATCAAATATTACCTATCGCTTAGGTCACCAATTGATGATGGGCCTATAACGCATATTCTATCATACACATGGTTGTATTGAACATGAATATTCTTCATCTCACCCTCATGATAAAGAGCCCAGCACGGCCCGGTTCTACGTCCGAAGTGCTTATCCAAGGGCCAACTGGAACCACCTTTGTCATTGTATACCCCCATATCCGAAAGAGAAAAGATATATAATGTAGTGCCGGCGATGAAAGAATGAATGTGATTGGGATAGGATATTATCTAGTTTACAAGTTATTCTTCGAAACATCTCAATGACATGAAAGACAGATAGAGGTATCAGCAAGAATGAATACCCCATGCCTATTTTGATTCATGGTTCTCTCACCACCGGGGGTGATAAGTTATTGGCCTTGTTTCAGTACGAATTAGGCCCCACCCAGGAAATCAGTTTCCACCAATAGTGAACTCTTGAGGATCGTATCCCACACATATTATTTATTATAGCCTGCGACTGATTCAACTTTTACTTCTAGAAGATCGAGAGGAGATCAATTAATTTCTACTGGACAAGGGATGGATGACATAAACAATATGGGGAATAAGGGAATACCAAACCATATTTTCCTTTACGCCTTGATGATCTCACTCGAATAAAAAGGACCTACACGTATTAGTACAGTGATAATAATTAGACGAATAGATACTTTGTGAAGGACCATTTGAGCTGCAGATTGTGATGCCCATAGAAAATCATATTTTGAATATGCGGGAGTTCTAGTTCCTGATAATCAACAAGAAGTTCCCTCTATGAACCATATGAGCACGTCCTCTATCATTCCCACCATGCTTATGACTCTTTATCCCAACAAAGGCCTCCCCTCCTCCAAG
The DNA here is from genome assembly GCA_019776745.2 of Taxus chinensis. Lineage (NCBI taxonomy): Eukaryota > Viridiplantae > Streptophyta > Pinopsida > Cupressales > Taxaceae > Taxus > Taxus chinensis. The sequence continues at coordinate 600,472,571 of CM034151.1, read as the reverse complement.
CTAAGATGGAAAACCCTGCTGCTGACCAACTGTAGTTAGGGCCCCATATCTGAATAGGGGTGCAATTAGATAGGGTACCTCCCCCTCGGCCTACTCGCATGATTTCACATCCCTCTAGATATATGGGGCCAATCTTGATATACAAAACTTGAGGGAGGATATATAATCTATAGTCGATGAATTTGATCAAGCACCTCCACCCCTTAGAGAGTTCTAGATAGGGGTGGTTAGTTCCTTAAAAGAACTCGACTGATTATGTCTATCTAGAAATCTCTATGGGGTGGGGCCATTTATCATTTACACTCTCTCCCACCGTCTATATAGGCCCCTGATCGCCGGAAAAGCGATAGGCGAGCGTGAGAATCTACAAGTGACTCTTCCGCATACCCGACCTCTCGAGGTCGTGCCGAGACAGCCGGTGGGGGGGTAGAATATGCGTTGGATTCAGACAAACTAGTTAGGTAGTCTAATGTCTTCGACAGGCACTAAATGGAATTTGTGAATCTAAGGAAAAGAAGGCCCTTCTAACTTGGACTGGTGTGATAGATCGATCAGCGAGGATGACTTGCTCGACAGGATCCAATAAATATCGAGCTCTGGCGTGATTCGATCTATGGGTTGCGGAATACGTGGAAAATGACCTGGGATAGTTTCGTGTATGTCTCCTTATAAGGTCATATAGTGGATGGTGGATATAATTGACTATTACGGACGATTTTCTGGCCTATTCCAGAATTCCCTAGCTTCGTTAGCTGCTATATATCAGTAAGGAAAATTGTTCAATGATGATTGGTGGAAGTGGATTGGACCTGAAATACCAAGTGTACGTAAGCTAGTGTCTATATCTAATTGACTTGTGGACTCGTTGGGCTGTGGGAACTATGGATCGCAACCATAGACTCTTAGCTGTTGCAGTCCTATTATGGTCATACGCGAGATCAAGTTCTAATTCCTAGTATCCAGTAATCATACGCTTTCTCAGCTTCTATATTTAGAACCAATAGTTGTACAATCTTCTCAGAATACCTCACAGGTGTTCTCACAACTTGGATTCTTAAGCTGGTATCTATATCTACAAGGTTATCTCCAGCGTCTGGCTGTGGAACTAAAGGATCGCACCCCGAATGTTTGTTCTCTTTCGAGCCCTTCTACAGTCATGTGGATGATTTTCTAGGGTAATCTGTAGTTTGGCTGACTTGACCAAAACGCATGTGCTTGGTCGTCTTCTACGTTTAACCCTCTTAACTGAGAACTAATCAGTTGTAAATCTATGGTTGTTTGGAATACTTGTATTCTTGAGATTTTGGTCTATGTCAACTATTTCTGTGACGAGGTTTGGTTGAGGCACGATTGGCTTGAATATATATTCCCTGGGCTCCTGAGGTCCCGTGATTGTCATACGAAACAAAATGCAAATCTAACTGTAACGAAACAAATTCTAACTATGTGAAATAAATCTAACATATATAACTTTTTATTCTTCTAAGAAATCTTTTGACAATTTTAAGGAAAGAAAACTATTTTAAGCGTATCTAGAAATAATAACTAAATAACAATTTAAAACAGACAAGATAACCGAGTGTAGTTATTTGCCTGTGCAATTTGTAGAATTATTCTAAATAAATAAAATAGCTTGTCTAATCTATCTGCAAGATTCTCGATCCTACCTCAGAAGTGAGGAGTGAATCATAGTTTCTCAGAAACTATCAATCCTCACAGCTTCCCTGGCAATATCGAGAATAGAATTTACTGAAATGAAGCAATTTATCTACTCTATTTGATATGATTCTGACTAGAACTTTGAAATTTAAAACCTGGATTCCGCAGAATAGTGGCGAATCCGATGGTGTGTGTGATCTCGTCCCCTCAGTATGATCTCCTCGTTCTTTCGTGTTCACGTGGATCCAGAAAAGCGTGTAATGCTAGCACCGATAGGAGTAGATTTTGGGACAAGGACAGCTCAGAATGCAGACCGGAAATGCGAGTAGGAGAGGGATAGCGCAAGAGTACAGAGCTTGGCTTATGCGATTCCTAGCGGGATTTTACTGCGAGCCATGCAACATGAAGTGACCAGAACCTGTAACTATCCTATACGAAGAGCAAAACCTGCAACTTTAATGGCTTCCTAAGCTATTCTGTTCCAATGGATTGGATAAAATAAAGACACTGCTTGCACAAGTTGGATATGTGGCTTACCAACAGCTGAATAAAGCTAACCAGGCATATAATGAATTGAACTAAGAACTCTAAGACACAATGAAAATTAAATCTACAGCAAAGAGAAATTCAGAGGCAAGCTTCTAACTGGATTTGGATGAGATAACAGCACTGCCTGCACAAGATGGGTCTGTGGCTTACCAACAGCTGAGCAATTTAACAAAAGATGCAAGTGAATTAAGCTATGGCTTCTAAACAAGCTAACTAATTAAAACACTAAAATGAGGAAATGAGAGCAAAGACTCAAACTTCAAAATCCAGCCAAGCTTAAGACTAAAAACTCTAGACCAGTTTGCATGTGCACAAACCATGCATTTATAGGAATTCAATCACCCAAAAACCAAAACCAAATTGAACTCCTAAACAATAAACAAAGGAAAAACACTATTCCAGGGGACCAAAAACATAAATGCATGCTCAAGTCGGCAAGGAAAAGCTGGTGAATCGTGATATTTCACGCGAGTCACGTCAAAGGAGACGCTGCTCTGAAAATGCGGCACAGGACCGCCGCCCTGAGCAGGGCGGCGGTCACGAGACCGCCGCCCTATGCGGGGCGGTGGTTTTGTCACTGAAGATCAAAAGGGCCAAGGAAAGAAGAAAAAGGGGGAAAACAAAGGGCACGGGGGCTAAGCGGGGCATGTGGGATGTTAACGCATACTCTGAGGGCTTTTTCGGATCCCGAACACCTTGCGAGGAGACCTGTATCATCATCGGGGCACTTATTACGCTGTTCCGCAGTACAGTACCTTACAATTTTGGGTACGTACATATTGCCCCCTCGGAGAAGCGTTTTAGCCATGAAGAGGCATAAAACGGTGGGTCCGAGTATGGCAGTCCCGAAATGGGGAGTTAGAAGCTATACCTTACTCGTCCGTGTGTTGAGGTGATGCCATCCGAAATTCCCGCTACCTGCAAAATGAAAAGAGAACTCAAGTGCAGATAGATACAATAACTTGGAAAATAAACGCTAAAATAATAGGGAATGAGAACGTACCATTCGTGCGGGGATAGAAACTTACCTCCATCAGCGCTCCAAACCTGTGAAAAAGTCATTTTAAAACGAAATAGAATGATATATATGAAAGTGGGCCCATTTTCCTATTCATTTGCGTGAGTTGATTTGATTGATTTTGAGCTCTGGGACCCACGGTGACGGTTTCTCACGCGAGTAGAGTCAAAATGTTCGCAGCGAGATTGTGATCATGCCTCCACGTGCGGAACACCGCCCTGCTAGATCACAGGTTGGTTTTCTTCAATTTTGTGTTTTTCCCCCCTTTAAATTTGAAATGTTAAATTCGTCATAATGGGGGGGTTATTTTTGAAAATGTTAGGTTCAAAAGGTCCACCTAGGGGGGGTGGGGCACCTACTGGGTAGGCTCCATTTTTAGTTTAAATGGTCTTTTTTTCCTCATTTTGGGCTTTTTGGGGTTAGCAACCCGCGCGGGTTTTCGGACCGCGACCGCCGCCCTGGCCAGGGTGGCGGTTACATGACCGCCACCATGTTTAGGGCGGCGATTACACGCCCTTAAGGCGGCGGTTACAAAACTGCCTCCCTGCTCAGGGCGGCGGTTCTGACCAGAATGCAAAAGAACTTGATTTTTGAGATTGCACTTGTATTTTCTTGCACTTCTATACTGTTTTTATGACCTTCTTGGTATTGTTCAGATACTAACTTGCTCTGTTTTGTGTGTTTTTGGGTGTATGCAGGTGAGAGCGGAGTATATCAGATGGAGCCGAGAGAGAGAGTGTGATTGGCTCTCCAGGGATATTGGATGCCCTTTCTCAGGACGAGGAGGACACACTACAGAGGGCCGGCATACTGCGTATATCGCGTGTGCCCCATGTCACACCATCTAGTCACATCCTTTGTGACTTATTTTCATATTGGGACGCAGATCGGAACACGTTCCGATTGCCAGGGGTCCGTGGTGAGTGGACTATCACTTTGGAGGATGTCTACCGTATTTTTGGGGGTCCCGATCATTGGGAGGAGACTCACATTAGAGACGGCCGGCTCACGGGCACAGATTGCACAGTGGGCAGGTTACATGGGAGATGCAGCTATCTCCACGGGGTCGAAGAAGGGAGTGAGAGTTCGATCCATCCCTTCTTTGCCTATCCCCATATTTCGACAGGCCATCATGGGGATCCTTGCCTCGAGATTGATCGGGGACAAGGGAGGGGACACTTTGTTATACTGCTGGGCCCCCATCATTACACAGATAGAGGGGCATGGCCGGATATACGCCTGGGGTGCAGACATTCTGGGGACCACCTACCACGATTTATACAGGGTGGTCCGTTTGCAGGGACAGTCATTGAGCCACCCGACTCTAGTCATGAGTTGGGTGTATGAGCATTTTATTCCTTATGGTAGAGGCGTAGAGGTGGCAGATCCAGGGGCTGTGAGGGAAGCCAGATGGTCAGATATGTCAGTGCTTAGAGCACCTCACCAGCCAGTTGCCTCCCTTACCACAGCAGATATGGAGGCGACACCGTACCAGCTTATGGCCGGCATATGGGGAGAGGAGACCCTTACATTGATCTCTTGCTCCACCACAGGGCAGCTCATCGACCGCGTGGGATGGGTGGAGGTACATCCTTTTGGCAGAGTTCCTCAGTAGTTCGGCCTTCCATATGCGGGCATGCTTCCCCCAGTGGCACCAGCTTACAGATCAGTTCGCGAGGCCAGAGGGGGGCCTAGAGGCCGAGGTTGGACAGTGGTCACTCCTGGCACTCCCATTGCAGCTAGGAGGATAGTTCGGGCCAGAGGGAGAGCCGGTGCGCCTCGGGCACCTTTGCTTCAGATTGCTACGGGTCCTGCTCACAGCAGCGATGACCCTATAGACATTGACTCCGATTCTGAGGAGCTTACAGAGGGAGGGTCGGAGGAGCAGACTGATGATAGCGATCCTGAGTGGCATGACACTCAGGATATTTTGCAGGCGGAGAGGGCCGAGCAGAGCGCAGAGAGAGACACTCTAGTCTCAGAGGAGCCACTCTCTCAGGGCCATGGTGGAGAGGATGAGTCGGTTGTGGGGCGACATGTTGCCCCTACTACAGGAGCAGCCCCTCAGTCGGCAGCGGCATCTGCGGCGGGTGCTGGCCCCAGTGATCCATCTTGGAGGCCCGGTGATCCGAGTAAGTTATCCTTTCTTCCTTTCAATGTTTGTTTAATTTAGGATTTGTTATCTCTCCTTGTGTTTGTATCTTGTATATTTCATCCTCTTGCTTGGTTTCTAATTCATTTTTCTCCTTTGTTTGCAGAGACTGTTGACGAGTGGCGGGATCTGATCCACAGGGTATGCACTGATTCCCTGATGATCCCCATGGATAGGACCCATGCGGAGCTATCTGTAGATGTCGGGGAGCCCTTCAGTAGCCGGCAGGCATACCGACATCTTCGCTCCTGTTTGGCACGTGGCCAGGATGGTGTCGACTCTTCATACAGAGTTGGCAGGCTATAGGACGGACTGAGCGTCTTATGAGGAGCCATTCTCATGGTGAGACCGCGGCTGCTCCTCAGGACCCTGAGCCCTCTATTCATTCAGAGCGCCAGCATAGCCGGAGCCCTAGGCAAGGGCGCGCACCTTCGGAGGGGTCGCGTAGGGGTTGAGAGACCACTTGGCTCCTATGTATTTTGTATTATAGATTCTTTTGTATATCACGGGCTCTTTGAGCGTTTTGACCATGCCTAGTGCATGATGGCATTGTATATAAACATTGATTATTTATATATATGCATTCATTTTTGGATCAAAAGCTTGTCACTCATGTTTTCCCTTTCTGTTTCCAGTTTCCTCATGTATACTACGATGTATGTTTTATATGCTTTCTAGAATGTATGCAATGGAAAACAAATGATGCAAATGTTTGCTTTCTTTTTGTGTTTCATGATGCTGATACATGATATTGTAGATATATTGTGATCTTGAATCTTAGCTTCTGTGAGCAATTTGGATACCTCATGTTTGTTTTGGCAAAGTGATGAAAATAACCAGTATGATGAACAAATTAACTTGCCCCACTCCTAACTCCACGCAACTAGTAAGATGCGAGGGCTCATCACCAAGAGCCAAGAAGGGCGCAAGTTATGAAATATGGTGAAATGATAGTGATGAAAGACAGACAAAGCTTTGGTGGAACCAAATTGGAAGCTACAAGCCTACTCTACCTGAATGACTTCATAGTTTTGGATGCAACTTGCTTTGCGGTTTATCTAGACTTAGACCCGTAGATGGCCACATAGTAGACAAAATCTGGGTTTTTAGGATTTTTAACTCTTTTGGAATTTTGAACATCTGATTCATTCGTTTTTGACTCAAAGTTTGAATAGTTTGTTTATGACCTTTTAACGTTTGCTTTGTCAAGAGGACCCCCTACACTTTGCCCCATGCTACTAGTAAGAAGCGTGGGTTTATCACCGTGGGCAAGGCATAGGCGAGTAAGGGCATTTCCATCCTTTCCCAACCCTACGTCACTAGTAAGAGATGCAAGCTCATCACCGAAGGTTGGTGGGGCAAGGAAATGTGTAAAAATAAAATTTTCTGTTTAATCACTTTTTTTTGACTTGCTCTATTTGAGTAAAATGTCAGTATATGCTTATTTCCAAAGAGATGTATATATGGGATAGATGTGACACCATGAAGCTTCTAGAACAGACCTTAGGCAAGACACCTATCCTAAGAAGAAATCAAAGCGAGAACAAACTTGCAGATCTTGGTATGGTTACCGTTAGGGCTTTGTCATGTTTGATTTATTTGATAAAAGATTCCAAGATGATTTGATGATACACGAAGATGGAGAGGTATGATTAAAGAACATTATGCCAGAAACATCATGAGTTTGTAATGAATTGCTTTGAGAATAGATTTCTTGATCACAACTTATGTAAGAACAAGTGGACAAAATGATCCTAATCTATATGAAGATGCAATGTAGATAGTTATATAGGTAGCGTTAGCTTGCTTATGCGTAGAAACGTTTGAGGTGCAGGGAATTGACTGTTTCGCCAAACTCCTCACCTTCTAACGTACATAAGAGGTAAGCACCATTTCCGTAGTCCTTCATGACTCGGTATGGGCCCAACCATTTGGGCCGGAATTTCCTTCCTTCACCGGTCTTCTTGTCGATCCGGCTGTCTAGTCTTAGAACTAGATCACCTTCGTATATATCGCGTTCATAAACCTTCTTGTTATACTGCCAGCACATTCGGTCAGCATAAGCTCTATGCCGCTGCTCAGCATCTAACCTAGTTTCATCTAGGCTTTCTAGTTGGGAAAGACGTGCTTCTCTGTAAGCGTCTTCATCCAGACATACAGGCCAGCGAGACATTGGTAGCTCACGTGAAATGGGCGATCTAGACTGGCATTAGGTAGGTACTTCTTAACTGCGGGAAAAGCTGCAATCTTCAGTCCAATCAATGCTATAATCCTTCTTGAACGTTGATTGGATGAACGGCGAAGCTTAGGTCCGGGATGAATCTTTGGATTGCACCCAACTTCTTGATCTGATTCCAGATTCACTCGAAGGTGGGACCATTTCGAGGACAGCCTGAATTTTGGTTGGATCAACATAATCCCTCGTAATGATGTAACCTAGGAGCTTACCTCCTGTTACACCAAAGACGCATGATTTAGCGTGACTCCATATTCTATTAGACGTTGACGTGGAGTACTTCAGGATGGTCACAGTGCTTCTTGGCTTTAGCCAATAAGTGTAAGATTCCATGATATGTATGTCATGGCCCGCTGGTACGTAGCACCGGATGTTCTTGAGACCGAATGGCATAACATCGTAGCAATAGGTTCCCCAAGGAGTTATAAATGTGGTTTTAGCTTGATCTTGCTCAGATATTCTGATTTGATTGTATCCCGAGAATCCATCCATGAGAGACAAGAGTTCAAAACCAGCCGTTGCATCAACAATAACGTCTATGGATGGTAATGGGAAATCGTCCTTAGGACACGCTTTGTTGATATCTCGAAAATCTATGCAGATGCGTATCTTTCCATTCTTCTTGAGAACGGGAACGATGTTAGATACCCATTGGGAGTAGTCAACTGGCTTGATGAATCCTACCTGAAGGAGTTTTATTACCTCCTCTTTTACCATGAGAGCTACTTTGGGCTTCATGGGTCTTGATTTTTGTTTAATTGGCTTTGCATCTGATCTAGTGATGAGGTTGTGCACCGCAATGTGGGGTGCGACTCCCGTCATCTCCTTGTAATTAAATGCAAATGCCTTTTGATGTTCTTTGAGAATCTGAGTATGTATTTCCACTTCTTCTGGGGTTAATGAAGAGCCTAGTTTCAATATTCTTGGTTCATCTTCTGTCCCGATGTTGACATCGATTGTTTCTTCGATCAAAGAGGCGTTACCCTCTTCGAACTCAGGTGGTGCTGGAGGTAAATCTAGATCATCCCCATTTTCTACTGCGTATATGCTAGGTTCCATTTGTGAGGGAAGATCCGTTACGAGATTTCCGAAGTAGGAAGATGAATGTGGAATCAAGGATAAATCTAGCATGTGATAGGAGAGATGTAGTGCCGCATAGGCATTTAAGTAATCCAAAGTAGCAGCATCACTATCAACATGGTCTAGGATGGTAGATTCACTTTCGCTTGAAAGAGGATTTGTCATTGTTTTTATCAATGGTTCATCACGAATGGATACTGTGAAGTGAGTATCTTCTAACTCATTGCTTGGAGTAAAACGTGATGTTGAAGGTTGCTATTGAATCGGCGAGAAGATTTTTCTCTCGGGGGATTGCTTCAATGGATATGAAGTTAAACGCCTTGCTTAAATCTAACACAACATTTTTGTAGAGTTGTAAATGTTCGGCTTTAGTTTCATATACTTCAGAAACTTGGTTTGTCACTAATTGCGAGTCTCCCAGGACTCTGATGTTATCAATACCAATTCTTTTGGCTAAGGTAAGGCCAAGGAGGAGGGCTTCGTACTCAGCGCCGTTGTTTGTGCATTCAAAGTTTAATTTAAAAGTGAATGGGAGGACTTTCTCCTCGGGCGAAGTAAGAATTATACCTGCCCCCCGCTCCATAACGACATTTAGCTCCATCGAAATGGAGAGTCCAATACTTAGCCGGGAGTATAGATGTTGGGGCATCTGTTGCGTTTGCGCACTCTACTTCTACCATACAGAGATCCTCTACTGGCAAGGAACCAACACCTAGGGAAAATCCTATGCCTACTGAATCGAATGGTAAGAACATTGGTGAATCTTGTTCTATCAACTCAACAATTTTCGCAGTAGTCCCTAATGATACTGTTTCTTTAGTTTTATCTTTAGGGGTTGGAATTGTTTTGGCTATGCTGGTAGTTTCAAGATCCATCGTAGGTACCAAACTTTTCCTCTGGTTTTGGGTCAGTAGGGTTTATTAAGTTGGTTTGTTGGCAGTTCAAATTCTGAGTGCACCCCTGGTCTTTTCTTTAAATCAGCTAGGTGCAAATCGAAAGGTTTTGGATCGCCTTTAGCTACAAATACCTTTCCTAGATGCAGGAATCTTACTTCTTGAAATAGCGTGGAAGGAATTGCCTTCATGCGGTGTATCCACGGTCGGCCGAGGATCATATTATAGTTAGTTTCCCGATCTATAATATAAAACTCAGTCAAAATGGTTTTGGGCCCTAAGGTGACCGGTAGTATAATAGTTCCTATCGAAGTGGCTTTAAGGCTATCATAGCCTCTCAATGTATTTCGAGTAGTGGAACAGTTTGTTTCCCCATATCCAAGTTTTTGGAGGAAAGAGAAAGGGACTATGTTAACTGCGGCCCCATCGTCAACCATTGCCCATTTTACATAGTTATTATAAACCCATACTTGCAAGTGTAAGGCTGGATCACCTCGGTGTGCGATCTCAGCATCTGTGGGCATTTTACTTATTTTGAATATGAATTCGACATCCTTGTCCAGCTGCCCCGGAGGGTGGATATCAAAATCTACGTGATTTACTTGTGTTTCAGGAGGTGGAGTGATGTTAATTAGATGGCCTAGACCTAATGCTTCTAAAAGAGCAGCTCTGTGAGGGGGAGAGTTCTTTAGTAAGTCCAAAAATGAAATGTGTGAGAAGGTCTTTGTTAGGTCACTAATTAAATCATAGGCACCAATGGGTTTTTCAACTATTTGCTGACTCTTATCTGTCTCTGGCAGATGACTTGGGCTCGGTTGAGAGAAATACTCTCGTGTTCTTGTTATAGCTTTGATAGGTAGTTCAGCGTCTAATTCTACCAAACTGACTATCTTGGGTCTCGGTTGAGCTCCTAACTGTGGCGCAACTGATGGATTTAATGAAGTCGAGGCTTCATGATCATTGTTTCCCGTCATTGCACTTTTGTTTGCTCCGGTTGGATTCAGCCTATTGCCATCATGATTTGGGAGCGGATCGTTAAAGATCTTGAGGGGAGCATTCTGAGGAGAAACTGCCCCTGCGAGCGTATTTGGTGATGATGAGACGTGATCTGCCAAAAACAAGTCTGTGAAGAACTGTCTTTGTTCTTCTGGCAAGCGTTGCATAAATTTATTGTAGTCACGGCACGTTCTAGTATCGTGACCCCGAATTTTATGGAAACCACAATAAGAATTGGGGTTGTAATTCCCATTTTGTTGGTTTGGTGTGTATTGTGGCCTAAAATTCCGATCAAACTGTTGCCTATTAGGATTAAAGTTTTGGAATTGTTGTTTCTGGTTTTGACTTTGGTTTTGGTTTTGGCTTTGGTTTTGACCAAATGAGTTTTGGCTTGGCCCTTGTATGGGATTTTGCCGTTGTTGTTGTTGTTGTTGTTTTGGATGGTTAAAATCCACTGTATTGATTGTCGGGGTAAAGTTGTTGTTTCGTTGGTTGTTTGTTTGTGACGGAGTATTAACAACATTTACCCTCTTGGGCTGGTCGGTTACCCCATCTATTGTTACCCCATGATTTTTGTTAAGGATTTTGGGTCCTTGATTGACATTTGTGATAGTTGTAGTGTTTTGAGTGGAGGTGATTAACCTCCCGTTTGTTCCATATGTCTTACGACCACTATCTATCGCTGCTTGGTCTATTCGAAGAGCGCTCTCAAGTACTTCATCGTAAGTTCTTAGTGGGAACTTCTGGACTTCTTCCTTCACCTCCTTGCTGAGAGAATGAAGGAATAAATCGCATAGTTCCATCTGATCCATGTTTGGAGCACTTGCTGAAGAATAAAGAACTGTACACCACCTTTGGATGAAATGGGCGATAGATTTGTTGTGTTCTTGTTTGATGTGCAAGAATTCCCTGATTCCTGTTCTCAACAGTTTGTTCATGTCGAAGGCCTTGATGAACTCTGACATGAGTTGTTTAAATGAATGGATGGAGGCTTCAGGTATCCTATAATACCAGTTGAGAGCAATACCTTCCAATGTTTTAGGGAATATTTTAGCAACAACCCCATCCCAAGGGAGTAATTCTCGTATGGCTGTAGCGTAAGCTTTGATATGTGCGTTTGGATCTCCCTCACCCTTGAACTTGGGTAAATCAGGAAGAGGTCTTGGAAGCATGACGCTTCATATGGTGAAATCTAAGGGTTCCTTTAGATATTCTGAATAAGTCCCTATCGTATAGCTTTCGACCATTGATGGTGGTTGCTGAGGGAGTAACGGTGGGATAGGTTATTGATATGGTGCAGACGTATGCATTAGACATGGGTATAAGGAAGGTCCCTGCGTTTGAGCAAACATGCCAGGAGAGGAGAACATATCTCCTTGTGGTGATTTAGAGTACATGTTTAAGTACGACGGGGTATTGTCAAGGAATGGATTGTTTGACACTAGACTGGGAGGAATAGTGTTAGAGATGGTGGGCCTTGTTGGTGTTTGTTGTGGATAGTGAGGCAGGCATGCCTAACGTGCCTACTCCTGTGAGGAGATCTACTTGGCCAGAGTGGTATGGAGGATTGGAACTTCCTGTTTGCATGAACGGAGAATTTTGACTTGCTTGAGCAAGTTCTAACCCTCTCACTCTTTCTACTAACATTGAAATGACTTCATTTGGTGAAGTCACGGTGCTTTGCCTGAGCGGCATTTGTTGTATACCCTGGTGTTGTATAGGCATGTGATAGCCTGTCATGAACTGATTGCTATCTTGCCAAGTTTCTCTGAGAGTATTTCCTATATGCAGTGGTATAGAGGTATTTTCTTGAAAAGAGATCTCGGATTGTATTTGTAAACCTCCTATAGGTGGGTACATACCCCGAGAATGTTGTTCACTCCTAGGATAACATATTGACTATCCATCATCTAAGACCAGGTATGGGTCTGACTATCTACTGATTTGTGATCTAAGTAACATTTGAGGAGACAAACCAGATTCTTCGATAAATGTCATATTGTTTGAACCTGAAGGCTCTGTTTGTTGCGTTCGAGGGGGTTGATCTAACTCCTCAGTTTGAAAAGATGAATTATATTTGATTCTTGGGGTTTGTGTTGACAACTGATTAGTTGAATAGTTGTCGCCCCATACTGAGAGCGAGGGTGATGATTGCCTATTCTATTGGGCGTAGTATGCCTCAAGACCCAAGAGGGGTCTGCCATATGCATCGAATCCCAACATATTCGGGGGGTATATGAATACCCGTAGAATAATGGGAAGGAACGAAGGTGATTTGTGAAAGAACACGTGATACTATAACTCCGAATGAGAAAGTAGGAAGTTTTACGTCAGCTTCACTAATTTTGTTTGTTTCACGTCGGGTTCACCAGTTTTGTACGCCGGAAAAGCGACAGGTGAGCGTGAGAATCTACAAGTGACTCTTCCGCGTACCCGACCTCTCGAGGTCGTGTCAAGACAGCCGGTGGGGGTAGAGTATGCGTTGGATTCAGACAAACTAGTTAGGTAGTCTAATGTCTTTGACACGCACTAATGGAATTTACGAATCTAAGGCAAAGAAGGCCCTTCTAACTTGGACTGGTGTGATAGATCGATCAGCAAGGATGACTGCTCGAAGGCTCTAATCAATATCGAGCTCTGGCGTGATTCGATCTATGGGTTGTAGAATACGTGGAAAATGACCTGGGATAGTTTCGTGTATGTCTCCTGATAAGGTCATATAGTGGATGGTGAATATAATTGACTTTTATGGACGATTTTCTAGCCTAGTCCAGAATTCTCTAGCTTTGTTAGCTGCTATATTCAGTAAGGACAATTGTTCGATGATGATGGGTGGAAGTGGAGTGGACTGAAATACTAGTGTGCGTAGGCCAGTGTCTATATCTAATTCTCTTATGGATTCGTTGGGCTGTGGGATCTGTGGATCACAACCATAGACTCTTGGTTGTTGCGGTCCTATTATGGTCATACGCGAGATCAAGTTCTAATTCCTAGTATCCAGTAATCGTACGCTTTCTCAGCTTCTATGTTTAGAACCAACAGTTGTGTAATCTTCTCAGAATACCTCACAGGCGTTCTCGCAACCTGGATTCTTAAGCTAGTATCTATATCTACGAGGGTGTCTCCAGCGTCTGGCTGTGGAACTAAAGGATCGCACCCGAATGTTTGTTCTCTTTCAAACCCTTCTACAGTCATGTGGATGATTTTCTAGGGTAATCTGTAGTTTGGCTGACTTGACCAAAATGCATGTGCCTGGTCGTCTTCTATGTTTAATCCTCTTAACTGAGAACTGATCAGTTGTAAATCTGTGGTTGTTTGGAATACTTGTATTCTGAGATTTTGGTCTATGTCAACTATTTCTGTGACGAGGTTTGGTTGAGGCACGATTGGCTTGAATATATATTCCCTGGGCTCCTGAGGTCCCGTGATTGTCATACGAAGCAAAATGAAAATCTAACTGTAACGAAGCAAATTCTAACTACATGAAATAAATCTAACATATATAACTTTTTATTCTTCTAAGAAATCTTTTGACAATTTTAAGGAAAGCAAACTATTTTAAGCATATCTAGAAATAATAATTAAATAACAATTTAAAACAGACAAGATAACTGAGTGTAGTTATTTGCCTGTGCGATTTGTAGAATTATTCTAAATAAATAAAATAGCTCGTCTAATCTATCTGCAAGATTCTCAATCCTACCTCAGAAGTGAGGAGTGAATCATAGTTTCTCAGAAACTATCAATCCTCACAGCTTCCCTGGTAATATCGAGAATAGAATTTACTGAAATGAAGCAATTTATCTACTCTATTTGATATGATTATGACTAGAACTTTGAAATTTAAAACCTAGATTCCGCAGAACAGTGGTGAATCCGATGGTGTGTGTGATCTCGTCCCCTCAGTATGATCTCCTCGTTCTTTCGTGTTCACGTGGATCCAGAAAAGCGTGTAATGCTAGCATTGATAGGAGTAGATTTTGGGACAAGGACAGCTCAGAATGCAGACCGGAAATGTGAGTAGGAGAGGGATAGCGCAAGAGTACAGAGCTTGGCTTATGCGATTCCTAGTGGGATTTTACTGTGAGTCATGCAACATGAAGCGACCAAAACCTGTAACTATCCTATACGAAGAGCAAAACCTGCAACTTTAATGGCTTCCTAAGCTACTCTGTTCTAATGGATTGGATAAAATAAAGACATTGCTTGCACAAGCTGGATATATGGCTTACCAACAGTTGAATAAAGCTAACCAGGCATATAATGAACTGAACTAAGAACTCTAAGCAATAATGAAAATTAAATCTACAGCAAAGAGGAATTCAGAGGCAAGCTTTAGACTGGATTTGGATGAAATAACAACACTGCCTGCACAAGATGGGTATGTGGCTTACCAACAGCTGAGCAATTTAACAAAAGATGCAAGTGAATTCAAGCTATGGCTTCTAAACAAGCTAACTAACTAAAACACTAAAATGAGGAAGCGAAAGAAAAACTCAAACTCCAAAATCCAGCCAAAATTTAGACTAAAAACTCCAGACAGTTTGCATGTGCACAAACCATGCATTTATAGGAATTCAATCACCTAAAAACCAAAACCAAATTGAACTCCTAAACAATAAACAAAGGAAAAACACTATTCCAGGGGACCAAAAACATAAATGCATGCTCAAGTCGAAAAGGAAAAGCTGGTGAATCGGGATATTTCGTGCGAGTCACGTCAAAGAACGTTCTGGAAGACGCACACAGGACCGCTACTCGTAGCAGGGTGGCGGTTATAGGACCGCCACCCTGATCAGGGCGGCAGTCACAAGACCGCCGCCCTGTAGGGCAGCGGTTTCATCACTGAAGATCAAAAGGGCCAAGGGAAGAAGAAAAAGGGGGAAAACAAAGGGCGCGGGGGCTAAGCGGGGCATGTGGGATGTTAACGCATACTCCGAGGGATTTTCTGGATCCCGAACACCTTGCGAGGAGACCTGTATCATCATTGTGGTACTTATTACTCCGTTCCGCAGTCCAGTACCTTACAATTTTGGGTACGTACAGCCCCCTATCTCCCAAATTTTATAGAGGGGGGGAGAGAGGGGGCCCCTATTCTATATAGCTTTAGGGGTGAGTGATAAGGCTATATAGGGTTTAATTGGCACCCCTCCCTCTATCTATATGG
The DNA here is from genome assembly GCA_019776745.2 of Taxus chinensis. Lineage (NCBI taxonomy): Eukaryota > Viridiplantae > Streptophyta > Pinopsida > Cupressales > Taxaceae > Taxus > Taxus chinensis. Next base: position 600,456,821 of record CM034151.1, on the reverse strand, counting down.
AATGATATGCCGGGGGTATGGAATATATCCCATCTATATAGAGGGGGGGCAACTATCTATAGTCTATTTGGGGTGAGATATATCAAACCGATAGCCCTATATATCATCTCATCTGGGGGCATCTATATGGAGTCAACCACTCGCCATATAGAACAGATATATAGGGAGGGGCCCCCCGAGGGAAATCCCTCTCTATATATAGAGCGAGGGTCTCGTGCCGACATTGGGGTATTTATTTATGAATCGATGGCCTCCACCTCCCTCGACAGTCTACTCTCTATAGCTAGGCCCTATATCTATATAGGCTAATGGGAGAACACTCGAATGCCTGCCCAGATCCTAGGTCTCTCTAGATTAGAGATTGGATGGGGTTGGAGGTCCCCTCTCCCTCCAGATATAGATAGAGGGGCCAGAGAGATAAGAAATGCTTGAATACAGAGAGTCACCCCTATATATAGATATGGCCAACCCCCCCTACCCCTCTATTGGGATAGGGGATAGGGGATACTGAGGTTGAGGGGGAGGGCGGCTATAACTATATATAGTCGTAGTCAGATATATAGAATAAAGGGTGCTCTAGAACTATACTCGGCCTACTACCTACTCTATAGAGATCTCAACCAACGGGAGAGGACTCCTATATAGAAAGTATAGGTTCCTCCCCCTGGGGAGGGTTAGGGCTCAAATACTATATATATATGAGATATATAGCGGGGGGAGGAGTGAGCGATAGTGAACCACCCCTATAGATCTAGATGGCGACATGACTATCTATATGCCATGCTAGGGAGTATTCTCTATATAGTTGGTATAATCTCTATAGTCGGCACCCTTTACATCTATATGGTGACAACCTACTCTATATAGGGATAGGGCATCGACCAGTGGAGCAGAGTAGAAAAATAGAGCCGTGGGAGCCCGAGTTTGGGCCAACCCCCCGTATCTAGATAGGATGCCCATATATATATATATATATCTATATAAGGGGGGTGATCTATATATATAGGTGGCCATAGTCACCACCCCAGCTGACGGCCCGGGGTGGCTATGGCTCTCTATAGGCACTCGATTAATATATTGAGGAGGACAAGCAGGGGGGAGGAGGGCCATCTATATGTATATGTATATGTATATCTTTGTATATCTATATAGCCCCTCCCATATATAGATACTCCCCCCCTCTCTTGCCTATATATATATATAGGGGGGAGATAGGGGATCTTATCTATATATGGGGCACTCACCCCCCTATATATATATATGTGGGGCCAAGGGAGAGGAAGTCAAGGACCATATAGATAGGGAGTTATATATTCCATATCTATATAAGTTTTCTAGTTGGGGCACTAATTAAACTCTATATACCATCACTCTCACCACCCTCTATATATATGGGATTGATATCTTCTATCGATCGAGAGCAGAAATGTCATTCGTCTATGAAAATCCACTCTATGATGGTAGAGTCTCATCCTGCTTGTTGGTTGGAGTTGTAATAGTCACATTGAACCCTCATATATGTTCAGAAATATCGAAATGATCTTCTAGTTCTAAGAATAATTTGTAAAACTCTGTCTCCATCAGGATCTGGATGGAGTTCTCCTATATCCAGATTGGAAGGTCGTTTTCTGACATGACTGGTAAAATATTTTCCAAAGAATTACACATCATATGATCTTAGAGAGTTCTTCCTCATGAGGAATCAAAAATCATATGCACACTTCGTCATGCGAATCCCTCTTTCCCCACTAGTTCTTGAGAGCACTCAACCTAATTTTCCTATGTGAATCTTTGACCACGCAAAATCTCCATAGCCAATTCTCTATTGGGATAAAATGCCTTTAGAACTACTATGATTTCACATGATCTAGGAACTTCTGTGATGTTGGCGTGATTCAGTATTAGTAACGGATATTGACGTAATACATTTTCGTGATGAAAATGGATTCCATAGGGTGTGATGAACATAACTTTTCTTCTATATCTATGATATAATGAATGAGCACTACTCTCCACTCAGCCTCAAATTGAATAGAGAGTGTAGCTTGAATTACTCATGACCAACATGCATGACCTATATGCCCTAATAAGAAAGAAAAGCCTATCTATATTATACCATTAAGGTAAGGATAAGGTAAGGAGTGAAGAGTTACTTCGTTTTCGTTCACTGCATGCAATCACCGATAGGGAGAGGGTGACTCTCTCTAGTCAACACCCTCTATATATAGATGGTTTCCCTCTCTCTGATATAAATATGAATGGTGCCCATCCCATAGAGCTATATGGCCCATCTAGATATGGCAACGGCATACTCTTCCCCCCACCCTCAAGATATAGATATAGGGGTGGGGTGGCCCCTCCAGAGAGATCTCTCTATAGGGGAGGGCCCCTCTTCTCCCCTCTACATAGATTAGATTTGATAGATAGAGTGGGGGGTTGGCTCCACCCTATATAGGATATGGACGGGATGCCCCTATCTATATTTATAAGCTAAGATAGTTCGGGGTGGGGGTGAGTGATGGTCTATGTAAATTAAAATATGGCACAAATATTTTTTGATGATTTCTAATCACAAGAATTCCAAAATACGTGAGTGTGCCACCATTTGAAAGTCTCCATACCTCCAAATTTTAACCATGGTGACAGCCCAAAATAGAGAGTGAGATATACATTTGGGTGCCAACACTCCTTAGAGATGAACAATTGGGATCATCCCCACCATGTTACCAAGGAGGAGTCCTAATGCATATACATTATAAGATTTCAATGGAAGAATATGCCATTAGTCAATAGGACAACAATGTCGATGAGTGCAACAATAACTAGATGCTAAAATATTATTTTTCCCATGTTATCATTGAGCCGATGGGGACCCACAAGATATTCAGTTGGCAATTGATCCTTGACAACTCCCTTCACTAGAATTCCCTTCATTCACCCTAGTTAGTTCTATTGGGATAATATTGACACCTCAGGTAGAGAACCTTTATATATTATAGCCCTCTAGCTGCTAGAGGTCGACACAGAGATCCCAGATTCATGGTAAAAAAATAGATTTATGACCTCTAACTACTACCTTTTTTATTATCATCCAGATGTGTCTAGGATTCTATTAGAGTTGAAGTGTCAAGAATTTGGAGATGTGATACAAGGGATCTTATTGGATGTTAATGTTATTGAGTGGTACACTCCCACTAAAACATCCTAATCTCTATTAAAGATAATACAAAGCATAATATTTTCAATGGACATACTTTGTAGATCACAGCACTAGTAAATATTATGCATACAGTACACTGTGTTTATTATGTTATGTCAAACCAAGTCATGTATGAGAGACTCATTTAGACGTTGGTGATTGGTAAGAATTACTATTATATCACCTCCTACCCATCAATATCAAACCCTATCTATAACATTGATCACATGGCTACATCATACTTGTTTCGAGACACAATATATTCTTACTTTTATTGGCCAATCACCTTCATCCACATCTGTTTTGATCAGACAATGTTAGTTTTGACTGACATCAATAGGTGCCAACTTGTTTCATCCCATTTAGATCATAGATTAGAAACTCTTGGGTGATACTAACACTAGATAGACGTTTGAGTACTTAAACCTGGAGGTCTTGGATCAATATTTTTATAGGGCATATTGAATGGTTATTTCTATCTATCTATCTATCTCTCTATCTAGCTACATGTGATATACATCTAGGTTTTCCATGGTTGTGTACTTTTAAGGCCATACCATTTATCTTACATCAGATGTGTCAAGGGTCATTTACATAGGGTAGGCAACGTCCATTATATTTAGGTGGTATCTCATACAAGGCCCCAATACCTATATATTCTGTAGTCAATGAAAACTGAGGACTTGCTACTCTTAAGCCTGATTACAATCTACACTAATGTTACTACTATATTGAAGTGAATAATCAACTCTTTGGCACTCTTGTTACATATTAGTATTGCACATACACTAATTATAGTGTGTACTCTATAGTTAGATATGGTGACCTCCTATGCTAGGTATTATATTACACAGGTTACTTCTAGTAGGACTCTCCTTATTGGTCCTCCTCTAACTAGGTATATCCTATTACACATGATAGAACTTCTAGTGTGTTTCTCACCTCCTAGGACTCCTATATATAGATATTATTGCTCCTATGAAATCGATAGGCCTGGCCAAGCCCTGGTTTATCTAAGGTGTTAGTCCTTCATGCTACACATGATGATACATTTGACTAGCTCAGAGCCTCCTATATCAAATTGCCCCCTATGGGTATTTAATTGTTCTCCTCTCTGATGCCCTCATCAGCCAGATCCATTAATAGCTACCAATCCGATTTATTTGGGTATATATGTCTAATTTGTAAAAACTACAAACTACATATCAAATAATCTCATAAAAACAAAAAAGTTCAAATATTTATCAAGGGGGACAGAATCAAGACCTACGTGTGATCTTATGCTCATATATAGTTAGGTCCTACTTTACATATTTTTAGAAGATATTGGTTTGATGGATATAATAGATAGGGGCCTACTCTATATACTCATGTACACGTTTGTTCACAAGGTATGTTGATCTTGATCCAGGGATGCATACACAGATTTTATGCACAGATCACAGAGTTTCAGATTAGACCCTTCCTAGTTAGACATTAGATATTCTAGAGAGCATCTCACACACTATGTAGTTACTTTTGTTTCATTATAGAGCTACCTTAAATTTCTCATTATTATTAATGGCAGAGGGATATTGTTTACTACTATCATATTTTGGACTAATACGACTAACACTATGTGTCTTGTATATAGAGCTGACACTCCATCTTACTCTATGTTCCTTTCAGCTACTATTTGAGCTCATATATATCTATTCGACTTACTTTGTCTGTTTTATTGGGCACCCTCCCCTCTCCCTCTATCTTGATATGGGATTTGAATCCTTGATTGTTTTTTTTTTGAGGAATATGTTCCCACCTTTGTGATTATCTTGTGACAGGGGAGGTGTCCCATGTTTGTGATTCTAGATAGTCATCTCTACAGATATGTGGCATTACTTGTATACTTGCAATGGTCCGATTCCCCTCTGTTCAACTACTCCTTATGTATACTGGCCTATACACCTTATTTATTCTATTATCTTGTGACACTTTGGTATGTACCCCCAGTAGACCTCTCTCTATTTGGTAATTTACACTTTGGAGAGCTCCCACCCGATTGTCTAGCCCCTATGCACTCTATGATATAGATAAATACAATCTATATCCACTCCCACTATAGCATATGTATGAGGTCCGTTCTTTAGCTTGTTTATCCTTACATACTGATATGTCGGACACATCCTAAGAATGAAATACATAAAATCTATATAAAGAATCAATCATTTTACCATCTCCAGATAGCTTCCCCCTATGGCATATTCTAGTGTTCCCTGGTTAGGACTTCTACGGTTTGGTCAAGGGGAGGGGGACCTATACATCTATATGCCCTAGGACCGACCTATGTATAGTCTATGGGGCCATAGACATGTCTTCCAATATGGGGCACTTTCAACCCCTAAAATATTCGGTTGGGTCCCCTATACTCTCATCTCGGGGCTGATCCCTATTGATTTGATTTGATATGAATGGGATGGGACAGGTAACCCTATATAGAGCTAGGGAGTAATACACTACCTCATTTGTTAACTATGGGCCCTCTCTAAATGGCAATGCACAAGATAACTCACTCATATACTTGTAAAAGTCATGCCAACTGCTGACTTAAATCTCAATGATCGATCAACCATCCCTACCCCTCCCTATTAAATTCTCATTTTATTGCACATCTTATTAATCATTAGAGAGAAGACACCCAATCGATCAATCGTCCTAAGTGCACAAACCATTTACTAGATCAATATGGGTGGGGAACTCATATCTCTCACAACTATAAGCATGTCAAATCTATCCTCTCTCCAAGTATTTATAGCAAGATCCAAGTCAGATACAGAGCATGGTCAAAGTAAATCATTCAAATCTAATTGATCTGATCTAATATAGGGGCCACATGTTATGTGGAGAACAAAGTGCTGCCATATAAGGCCTCTTCAGAGTAGTGCCATATATCATACGGGTTACGCGGGGGTGCCCACTTCAACCCTTCATAATATTTGCTTTTACATAGACTTTTCATTCATGGCCAAGGTTTGAAATGATGATTAATCCATTATAGAGAGCCTCACTATGTGTGCGACAACTAGGATTGACAACAGAAAAATCTAGGATAGATGAGACCAACCCATAAAGTTATAGGATCACTTATTCCATCACCCACTATGATTGGTCCAAGACTATGACTAAACTGATCGGAATAAGATTGGTATGAGATGAAACGGTCCAGAAACCTCAAGTGCATTTAATCAACCTAACCCAATCCTAGTTATGAAGGTCATTCAATCCTAGTTGTGATAGGTCAGTTAAGTATCATATCTCTATAGTTTCACTCTTACACAATCCCTAGATCTCTATCAGAAGCCCCCCCTCATCTAAAATTCAGCTATATGTGGGCTTTCCCCTATACATTTTTTTTGTTTTTGATTACATATTAGGTTGATTGGTGCATTACTAATTCTTTATGTCTAATATGAGTTAAGTGTTTTATAGTCTATAACATATTTGTACCATATCCCACAATCAACTCTAATATATCTATGGGGGACTACCTAATTGAACATTGACCTAAAATTCACATTACAGGGTTTGATCAATATTCTCCTGTTTATGGCGCCATATCCTTTATATGAGCTCCCAAATCTATGATATTGCTTGTGTAATTGTATGTTAGCTTAACCCCCATATATACTTAGGGCACCTCTATGATTTTTTTATTCTATGGCATGATTGGTTCATTTTCATTACCCTATAGTATTTCTTGTTATGTGCCCTTGATTGATCCCCCTCTGTGCACCATGGTATCTTATTTCTATGTACACCGAGTGGTTATAGCAACAAGATACTAGATAGTCTTATATACTTTATAGAATGACTAGATTTCAGGGCCGTCACGCTACATAACGTCTATATAGGGGGTGGGCTTTTGCTCGGTGCCTCATGGAGTCAGTGTGCACTCATACTCCTCTCCTACTTTGGATTTTCCCGAGCTAGAGATAAATTGGTGACTAACTCACCCCAGGTCCTTTGGTAATCGAACTCAGGGACAAATTCTATGTTGAGTTGGGATTTGTTAGGTTGTGGAGCTAGATTTCTTCAAAATGGAGCATGCATTGGATAAGTGGTTGGAATATACACAGTAACCGATCATCGGTTAAGGGGGAACCACCATCGGTCAGAAAATGAACTGTCATCGGTTAGCAGGTATGAACAGCCATCGGTCAGACAAAGTAGGAACCGGCCATCGTTCAGGCTAACCAGCATCGGTTACCTATGCGTGAATGATTTATATTTAACTCACAAGAATTAGATCTAAATCTTTGTTATTAAAGTTGATCTAATGGTTATAATTGCATAGCTATGGTGCCCTAAGTTTATATATGCCTATATAAGCATGAAATCTAGGCGTTTAGAGAGGTGAAGTATGAGAAGGATTGATTTAGATCCTTGATTCTCCTAGATTGAGAGGATGAAGAAGAAGAAGAGAAAGAAAGAACAAGTTACATGAAGACAGAGTCTTCCATGGAGAAAAGTTGGACAAAAGGAAATATCAGGTACAACTATGACACGTACATCTCAATGGTGAGAAGAGGGTAACATATTCTATTGTATTTCCTTTATATAGTTATTGTCTCATTGTAATGGCTTGCATAATATGCAAATCACATAGATTTTATTCTTGTAGATACACATGTTGGTGAGATCTTGTATTGTAGATCCATGAGATCATGATGTATTGTTGATCCATGTAGATTAGTCTTATATTGTTAGATCAACATGTTGTTGTGAGATCTAGTATTCATAGATCCATGAGATCATGTTGTATTGTTGATCCATGCAGATCTAGATATTGTAGAGGAGGTTTGTATTCATGTTTGCACATGTTGATGCAGCAGTGATGGAGAGACAGACTTACTTCTTGGTGCACAGTCATGGTTACACATTGGTAGACCCATGTGATAGGTCTTGTTTTCAGATTCCACAAAGAACTTCTGGTAGCCAGTTCAGAGATGCAGTAGGTTCCTAGTTATGTGAGATTTTTTTGGTGGTGGTTTGGAGGCACGGTTGTAGTGCACTCATGGAGATCCGTTTAGAGATTTGGAGGTAGAGGAGATACTCTTGGAGAGATGAATTGTACTATTGTATTGGAAGAGTTGGTTTGTACTCTTGTTATATTATATATATGAGATCTCTATCCTTGGTGGACGTAGCCCACATTGGGTGAACCACAATACATGTTGTTTTATGTGTGTGTACTTTGTATTGATTTGGATACGAGTTGAGCTAACTCACATACATCAACATCATCATCAACATAGCTCCGGGACTATCAACATAGATATGAATTAGATATAACCGCTCCCCATAGAACTATAGGTTGGCCCTCTATAGATAGATGATATATGGGAAATTTCTCAATATAGGAACCCACCCGTATATAGATCTAGATGAGAAGATAGATGGGCATGGGTGGAGAAATGGGTAGAGAAATATATAGTCCCCCAGGGGGAGAGTGGGGAGGCCATCTATCCATAATCGAAACCCATATCTATATACAGGCCCCAGAAATTTAGATATAGTCATTGGGATGGGATGAAGGACCCTCTCTATAGATATGGAGATATAGAGAGATGGTAGATATAGCTGTTATCACCAAATCACAACACCCTTATGTTTCCACAAGTGCATATACTTGAACTCACAATGTGATTGGATAACATGGGTACTATCTCAAAGTTGTGGGACTTGCTACTTGAGATAGACCTCCAGAGAAAGTTGGTCCTTGCTCCTAAAATACCTGCCATAATCTACTCTAATGCAGGGTAAAATAATTTTTCTAATCTAACTTTCTAAGGGACCAAGGAGAGAAAATGCATAAAATTAAAGCCTACATTAGTGATACACCAGAAAAGGAGGGTGTGTGAGAGTATCCTTCCAATGTGTGAGATAAAGAAGCAGAATGCATACTAGAGGGAGTGATGACAGTTCCCCACGATCCAGCAAAAATGCATTTTACAACAACATTTCAAACATACAAAATGATAGTGGATCTCTGCATGAACATAAAGTAGACACAGTATTCTTGTAATCAAGATTGAAGGGGCAAGAAGAATGCAAGAAGACACAGCAAGGGAAGATACATCCACAAACTTATATTTTATTGCTTCATGATATGCACAGTTCAATCTATTATAAGATAAGGGCCTGGATCACCATGCAAGGAGTCCACTACAAGGGCTTGCAGCACATTGGCTTCACAAAGAAATTTTGACAGAGCTTTGCTATCTAAAAAAAAACCCCTCTTACAATGAGCCCAACACTCCCATTTATAGAAAAAATGAGAAGAAAGAGAGAAGGGAAAATGGAAATCCTGAAATCTGTCCTTCAACCACTTGTAAGAGGCATTAAATAGAGTAAAATTATTGTATATTACTTGCAAAAGGCTCTCCATACTATCCCAGGTGCTGCAGTAGAGAAAGAATGATGACCATGCCTCTTAATTGCACTCCCAACTACCAAATAAAACACTGTTATGAACCAGGCCACGTTTTATAAAAAATATCCATCAATATCTCATCAAATATGGAATTTATTGATTTTTTTGCATCGGGCTTGGAGCCACAATTCCAACGGTACCAATTTTGTGTGATTTCTTTAAGAAATGAAAAAGTTATGGCCTTCTGAGTGCGGGCAGCTATTTTGGGTCTGGCAGACGTTTTCTGTCATTTGACGGGAATGAGCATTAACTGACTAGAGCCAAATATATTTATTTTATTTAAATATATCTACCCTCATTAAAATTAATAAACCCAATAGAGATTATGATCATCTATATAGATAAGGTGATATAGTAGTTCAGATATATAGATAAGGCGGTACAATAGGCATTGAACCCTATGGGCAGACACCTATTCTATAGATTCTAGATGGGGCGATCAATCTATAAGCACCAAACCATTGGTCTACAAACTACTGACCTACGAGCACACCAGACCTGTGTACAAACAACACTGGACTGACTCTGACCAAGACACCGGCCACCCTATCTATATCTATATATCTATATATGGACTGGTAGGAGCTATTCTATGTGTAGGGCCAGTTCAGATCTATATAGAGGTGCAGGGAGGGGAAAATATAGAGTTAGGGGCTTATCTATTCTATGGGGCATAATGAATGGGTCACAGATCTATCTATAGAATAGGGCAAGTCAGCCCCCTCTACCTATATTTATTTACAGGAATCTAGATTATGTGGTTAGGAAAGCGAGTATATCTCAACCTTCACTATGCTCAACCGATATGGCAGTGTCGTCGGTTTCAATTCATGCCCTGGTATCCAGCATTGGGGGAGAGGGCTCACCCCCCATCAATCTATATATGGTTGAGCATAGTGAGAAATCCCCTTAATTGAGAGGATAGCCCATATCTATATAGTTCTTTCTAAATGTTTTTCGAGTGTCGGGGAGTCAATGAATTTTCGTGGGAGTGGGCCCTATATCTATATCTACCCTATAGGAGATCCTATATGAATCTCTCTCTATATCTCTATCTCAGTCAGCAACCAAAGCAAAGGCATCCATCATGATCTCTCTCTAGAGTCTAGGGGCGGTGGAGTCTGGTGTTCAGTGTCAGCCATCCATATCCCATATCTATATATCTGCACCTCCCTCCCCCTATATATAGATTTGATCTGATCTGACCTAGAAAATCATGTATTTCCTTTCCATCCTTTCTCCCCCCAAATATGAGATATGGAAAGGGATCCAGTTATGCATATAGGGCCTCATAGTTGATATAGGGCCGTATAGTCGATATCGGGCTGCACAGTATCTCTCTAGTTAAGGGAACCTTCGAATCACGTATATAACCAAGAAAACCTACCCTAGCCCTGAACTATCTATATGGGACACTCCCACCTACCCTTATCCCTTGATGGAGAGGAAGAGGGACTACCAGAATGGGTAATGTACACTACCTACTAGATAGTTCAGGGGTTGATCAACCAATAACCTCACCCCAATCCCAACATCAGTACCCCAATGGACCCTATGTATCTATCTCAACAGTGCCTCATATATAGATAGGTGTGGCTACGGTGGTGGAGGCGCCCTATATAACTATGGGGAGGCCCCTGAATGATACTATCGGGTTAAGAGAGATTCATCCCCCCCGGCCCTATCTATAATTAGAAGATAATATTCTTATCTTTTCTGTTTGGGGATCCCATCTCTATATAGGAGGTTCTTTGATCCTGATCTATAGGAGCTCCCTGATCCTGATTGAAGAGTGAAGGGTCAGTGCAGATACAACCCAATGCCTAGTGCCTCACTTGACTTGTGTGGTTAGGCGAGTGGCCAGATATAGAGAGGGGGGATTCTCATCTCATCTCATATCTATATATGAGGTGCATGCATATTTGTCACACCATGGATGCACCATATCAAAGTTAGGTGCCAAGATGCACCATATCAATCTATATGGATACTCTCTAGAAATCTATTGTATAGGGATATAGAGTAGTTTGTAGTTTCTATGGTTACCACTCTAAGATACCAGATATAGGAGATATGCTCTATTTTTTTCTATTTTGTAACTAACTTTCGTACATAAGGAATTATATTCTTTGGACAGTCATAACATTATGAATCTATGTTAGAGAGTGGGCTCCCAACTATCTCATATATATATATATATATATGGGTGCCTTATCTTGATATATGGCACCAATGATTTTGATTGATTTCTTGCCGTCAGATACCAACCGACCAATGGATGTTCTATATCTATATGGGGAGATATATAAGAGAGGGACACCCCCTATCTATATATATATAGCGGCATTGTGAAAAATTCTTCATGTTACGTATAGAATCCATATCCCCCTATATATAGATATGGTGATGGATATGCCCCTATCTATATCTATATCTATATCTATACTCAATGAATAATAGGAGAATCTAGGGGAGCTATATCTCTATATTAATTAGGTGGACGTGACCCTATATCTAATCTATATATGCATGGTGAGGTTGGTTTCTCCATTCCCATAATCTCCATCCCCCCTGGGTGTCCACCGATCCACCTCTATATATATATATATGGGAGATCGAATCCCCCTCAATTTCCCGATCACCTGGCCCATTCCCCTCACCTGAACTCTCTATATGGCAAGCCCCCCCTATATAGATTATAAATAACTTATGGCACCCCATCAGATATAGAGATATGGCCCCTCCCTCCCCCCTCTCTATTATATTGTATTATATCTTGGCTCTATAGGCATAGGAGAATATGGGGAACCATATAGAACTCTAGGGGGAGAGGACTATGTTCCCCATCTATCTATAGTTCTATTTATTTTGGGCCTTATATAGATATATGTCGGAGGTCTCCCCCCTCTCTATTATATCTCAGCTCCACCATAAATAGAGATAGAGTGGGGCGATAGGATAGACATGGAAGTTCTATGTCTATAGGGCGGCCTACACTATCTCTATATAGTTGGGGGGATGGATCCCTGTCTATATATGGATATGGGGAACTCCCCCAATCTATATACCCTATCTAATCACCTATATAGAAATATGGGCTTGGATGGGATGATTCATATTGCCAACTGCCCATATCAATCATATAGGGGGTGACCCCCATATCTATATAGGCAGCTTAGATACCAGATAGAATATAGGGGATTACAGAATCACCCCCACATCTAAATAGGTAGCTTGGATTCCGGATAGAATATAGGGGGACAAGAACCAATGATTGTGAACCGAACCATTCAAATCTACTTTACAATTCAAAGAACTGCCATCACCTATCCATATTTGGGTAGGAATAGTTTCTATCTACCAACCACAGTTGATTTTCTTGAGAGGAGAGATAGATCATCAACCCATAATTAACTATAGATATGGGCCCCTATCTAATCTTATGGCACTTGAATCAATAAGATTAGATAGATCCCCTATATTGGAAAGATATTTTTATATCCCTATCTATAGATATCTGGGGAGGGTCCCTATTTGTATATAGACCTCGACCCTCTCTCACCATATAGAGGGGTGCCCCACTCCTCCCCCTCTATGTGGAGAGGGGATAGGGGGTCCTATAGAACTATAGGGCTCCCAAGAGATCTTCCTGGGAAGAATAAGAAGAAATAGCCCTCTATATCTAGATTACCTGGAGCCCATATAGATATAGAGGTGGATCAGATGCTAGTACTATCTATATATGGGCCAATGTTGTAGAAAAATGTGGATGTTGTAAACTCTTCTCTGGATTTATCGGATGCTATGGGGAATGGGCCAATCTAGAGGGGGCTCCTATATAGAGAGGGGGGTTGTAGATTCCCAACTACAAATCGGGATCAGATGTTTCTCTGCGTTGAATCTATCATTGAATCCATTTTTTCTCCTGGATCAGAATCAGACGACTAGCCCTTAACGATGACGCCCCTCCATCTATATTCCTCCAGAATATATATATATATATATATATATATATATATATATATATATATATATATATATATATATTCTAGGGCAAGGAAAGACAAGCTATATATCGGTTTGTTTCATTTTGGATCCTTTCAACTGCATACCGCACGCATGAAGGAAGCCTCCTGCTCCTATGTATCTTATCTACCCTATCTATATATCTCCACATCTATCTATCTATCTATATATCTATATATCTATCTATTTATCTATCTTTCTATCTAGAGGGTGCCTCATATATAGATAGGGCCCCTCCCCCTCCATAGAATATAGGGGATAAATAAGGCCTCCCCATCAGGCCCCAACCCCCTATATACATAGATGGCCTAGCTATATAGAGAGGGAGGGCCTATATATGTATGGTATGGAGGCGTGGATATAGGTGGGCCTAAACTAGACTCTACATGCCCCCATATCTCTATAGGGCCCAGAGGGCTGTCGATCGGGGTTGCGGTTAGGCGAGTTGGCAGGCCTAGACCCATATCTATAGGGCATTACTAACTGGGCCACCATATCTATATATTTACCTATCTATCTATAGGGTGCCCCATATATAGATAGGGGGTCCTCCCCCTCCTCAATCTCTCTCTCTCTCTCTCTCTATATATATATATATATATATGTGCCTTATCTTGATATATGACACCAATGATTTTGATTGATTGTAAGTGAATTTGAGTGTTGTACACCTCATTAATTTCTCATACCAACCATGCCTATGGATTAGGGGGTCAAAAATAGACCCCATTATGTGTTTTGTAAGATAAAAAGTGACATTAATTGCACTTTTCTTAGATGGATTTTAATTATGTCCTTAGAGGGTGTGGTTTTGGATTGTGTGTGTAAGAGGATTTATCATTCCTCTCAACCAACAATTTATTGTGCATTGGGGTTGAGTTTTGATGTGTGATGTGGAGTTAAGGATAAGTGATGTTGCATCCTACATGGAGCCACCTCACCCTTTTCTCTTCTTTTTCTATATATGAAAGTTTATTTGTTTGTTTGGGGGTTCGACTTCATTTCATTTTGGGCTCTTGTATTTTTAGAGTTGGCCCAGTTTCCCTGAGTTCTTGTTGATTTTTTTTTTGCTTTTAGCCCCCTGGATATAGAGCTTTAAGGATAACTTGGAGTGTGCATTCCTTTATCATGTTCTTACCATGGAAAGGTAGGAGCCTACACTCTTCCCTACTCTGTTATGTTATATCTATATGTTGGCTCTATTGGCATGTATGTGAATGATTTATGTGGTTGTTGGGATCTTGGGTAGAATGCCTAAGTATGGTGTAGGAGAAGGACTATGGGGATCTTATATGTATGGAGGAATAATGGTTTATTTCGAGCCTTATATGGGAGGGAGTTAGGTATGGTGCTGCACCCTCTGGATAAGATATTCTTGTGTTTCTTACTTGGTTCTTTTTAGGGAGACATAAGAGATCGTAGGCGATAGGAATAAGGGACATGTGGGAGGTGTAAGAGTATCTATGAGGGAGGAATACACTATCTCTGTGTAGGGTTTTTGAGATGTATACCCTGGAGGGTTTATATATGGATATGGGGAACTTTATCCCAATGGGATCTGTATAACCTGATCTAATCACCTATATAGAAATATGGGCTTCGGATTGGATGATTGCATATTGCCAACTGCCCATGTGTATCATATAGGGGGTGAAACCTGTATCTATTTTTATTGCAGCTTCGATGCCAGTTTGAATGTGTGGGATTATATTGTTGTGACCCCCACATTTAAATAGGTAGCTTGTGATGTTAGATAGCATATAGTGGGACAGGTACCAATGAGTTGTGATCCAAACCATTTATTACATTTTGGTTGGGTCTCAGGGGCCAATTCAAGAGGATACCGCTTTCTTCTCCTCATTGAATTATTTGTTAGGTAGGAGAGTAGTTTCTATCTACCAACCGCTTTTTTGTTGTTGTCGATTAAAGTGAAGAAATGGATGGAGCAACTTGTGGATGAACTATGGGATATTGGAGCCCTATCTAATCTTATGGCACTCAAAATAAATCCTTTCTTGATAGATTCCCACTATAAGGTAGAAAGACTAGTATATTATCCCTATCTGAAAGAAAAGTCTGTATTGGGTCCCTATTTTGTTATTAATTGTACCCCGATCATATTTGAAGAATTATCATTAAGTAATGCTGTCTTTCCTTTCTCTACAAATTAGTTTCATGTAAAGGATATGGGGTCCTATAAAACTGGATAGGGCTCCATATTTAGAGATTTTACCTTGTGTTTAAGAAGAAGAAGAAACGGCCCTGTAAATCTTAGATGTTTCTAGAGCACAAATATGATATTGAGGTGGATTTTTTACTACTAGCTATCTATTTATGGTTTGCCAATGTTGTTAAACACTCTCTGGTTTTGATCATATTTGAAGTTAAAGTCCTAATCCCTATTAATACCAGTATATCGTACACTTTCATAAACTTCTATTTTTAGAACTCTCTGGCCTACATAAGTGAGTGACTTTCGGTCAGAATACCTCACTACGCGTTCAGTGTAACTCAGTATTCTTACATTAGTATCACTATGTCTGTGAGAGTGTCTCCTACAATTTTGGAATTTGGTATCTACTAGCTTAGATTTCAAAACTTAAATGATATTATGACTTCTCTTTCGAAAACCCAAATTCTACATGTATGATTGTTGGAAATGTCATTTATAATAGTGTAAATCTCAAAATGTAAAAGATCATGTTAAAATTTGATAAAAACGTAGACTGCAATTGGTCAGTAATTGGCATCGACCATTGAATCGTCATCGACATTCCTGTGTAAGACATCAGTCAGTTGTATACTGCATAAATTGTAATTTTTGGAAGACTTGTATTCTAAGGTACATGGTCTATGTCAACTATTTGTTTGAATCAGATACGTTTGAGACTATGATGCTATCGATTGAAATTGAATACATAAGTTACTCCTGGGCATACAAATCCTATATCCCGTGATTGTCATTTAAAATAATAATCTAGCATATAACTGTAATGCTTTAGAAACTGATGACTAGTGTTGGGACCAACGTCAGTAGCACAAAGTATATGACTGCTATTCATCCAAGAGACTACCATCGGTCACTTGTGCGAAAAGAATCTAGTTTTTCAAAAAATATGTTTCTTACAAATACCATTGCCTAAATAGCGATCTAAACTTCATATAAAATATCCAACCATTATGGGTTGTGTATGCTTATTCTGGACACATACTATAGACTTGCATAAGGGGATTCTAAATACATTAAATATCTTGCTTATATACAAAATGCGAGTTTCTCGATCCTACCATCAATGAAACCAAAAGAGAGATCAGAGTTTCTCAGATAATATCAATCCCAGATCTTCCCTGACCAGATCGAGGATATATATTTGCATTGAAATTAAGCAATTAACTAGGTTATTTGACATGATTCTAACTAGAACTTTGAGAGTTCAAACCTGGATTCTGCAGAACAGTGAGCCAAATATGATGGATTTCCCTGTCATCTTGTCACATTGGATCCAAGAAGACTGATTTCATCGATTCTTTCGCGTTCACGTGGATCCATTACATCCACCGCTGTCAATGCTAGCAAACCAACAGAAAAACAAATTGAGGAGGCTAAGGAAGCTCAGAATGCAGGTTTAATAAAATGTCCAGTAAGAGATGGTTAGGGTTAGAGTACTAGACCTTGGCTTAGATCTAGTGGCCATAATGGGATTTATTGCAAGGGTCAAGCAACATAACCCATACAATTTTTAGGTGAGAACTATTCATATTCTGAGTTGACCAAATACCTAAATAAATCAAATGTGCTGTGCAAATGGGTGAATCTACGCCAATTAAGGCTCTAGTGTGTTAAGTTAAAACATATAACCCTATCTAGTAGATTTTAGTTGGTTATGTGGCTTAATGGAAAAGCTGATCTAGTGATGATAATTAAACATGACAATAGGACCTGGAACTAAGAATAATCTAATTAATAATCTAGACCTGATCTATCCTTTGTAAATGTAGTAATTGCTGGTGGAAATTAAATAAGGGGCATTACCATTATAGGGTTGTGCACAAGCCATTTATTTATAGCTTGTTCATTGACCCAAATATCAAAACCAAACTAAATTCTGCAGCAACTTTAAACAATGGCCATAATTATTTAAGATTCTATTGTGGTTTTAGAACTTTGAAATTGTGGGTGTTACAATGTTACTCTAGGAAAGCTGGTGAAATGTTTGATAATTTTACTAAAACATGTATGGTTTACGTTAAGAGACAAAATTGCATGGAAAATATGAAAACGATGCAGTGGTATATAGCAGGGTATCAAATTAAATTATTTTTCATAATAAAAAATAACAGAGCGATTGAATTTTATCATTGATAGATTAACACAGGCACAATCATATAGTTGTTTTATAGGAAAAACAAAGAATTTGGGGGCTAAGCGGGGCATGTGGGATCTTAACACGCACTCAGTTTAAGATTATGGGATCCAGTATGTAAAATATACTTTGGAGAGGGGGAGACCTGTATGAGGGAGTAGGGCACTGTGTAATTCATTATATTCGGCATTTAACAGTACCTTATAATTTTGGGTACGTATAGGTACTCTAACATCTAACTTAGAATGTGTTAGGTTCCCATTCCCCTGCATTTGGACTAAATACTGCTCATTCAAAATACACTATTTCAGGACGGGGTAAGACCCAAAAAAATGTTTATATATACTCTAGAATATAAATAAAATCTAGAGAAGAAAAAAGAAATTATAACCATTTTAGATATCAAATACTCAATTTTATGTAAAAAAATAAATTTCATTATACTCTCAGCAAAAAAAAATAACTATATTTTAGCGAGCTTAATATATTTTTCACGACATACTCATAATCTAATGGGTCCATATGGATTCAGTCCTACTGGGTGGCCCCTGGTGTATTGGTAATATGGGGATTTTCTTAAAAAAATGTTATCTAGGGTTTAACCCTAATAGTGAGAATATACATACCATCCCCATTTGGTGTAGACTCCCAGGGCTGTCCCTTCATCTTCACGATGATGAAATCCTTCTCCATATTTCTAGATCGATTAGTTCTCTAATCGGGCTAGATGGGCCTACGAAAAATAGATCCAAACTTGTCTTTGCAAGGTTCACTCTTTACCCTGTTGAGATTTATTGCCTACCTTTAGGTTTGTATAGGGTTATTGATTCATCATTTGTTGTGGTTTGTCATGGTGGTTTGGCCATTGATAGAGGCCTCTTCATTTGAGCTTTACTACTATATTCTTTCTCCCTTGTATTTGAGGTTTTTTGGTCCCCTTAAAACCAAACCATTTTTAACCTATCTAAAAAAATAAAATATTTAAAAATAATATTAAGATTTTTGCTATAGTGCCCACTCCTCTTCGACACTATTTTATCTTGATATTAATACTATTGGACTGATGTTCAGACACTTGATTATGATGCATTGATTAGTAAATGATAGATTATACTGATATGTGGATTATTGACACTATGATGTTTATGTTTTATTATGATGCACTAGATAGTGATGTTAGACAGTTGGATGAATGTTGATTTTCATGATGTGGATTTTAGACTGACATGTTATTTTTTGAGATGATGGAATATAATTGTAATCTCATGAATGTTAGGGTTAGATTTTGGCATATTGATGATTAATAGAATTGCTAATGTCAAATGATGAATATTGAGTTATATATACATGATTTCTCGATGTGGTTAATATGGCCGAAAGGCCAGAGAGGTATTTTGTTATGTGTAGTAATTTTATCACATACATCGAAGGGGATAGGAGACCAACCACGAAAGGATGTCGGGCATTGAGCAACGAGGCCAAATTTGACAACTTGTGAATGTTGTTTTGTGTGTGTGTTTGCATATCTTGTTTGGAAGTCTCCCATGGGGGGGTGAATTCACTTGTGTGGCCATGGGGTGAAATGTGCCCCTTTCTTTAAATTTTTCATGTGCTTTATTTATGATTTGTGTATTTAAAATTTGGAAAATTTGTCACTTTATTAGCATGTGTAAATGTGTGTTTATTAGGCTTAACCCTTCTTGTTTTGTTTAACCAAATTAGAGATTTGACAAATAGTTATTATGAGATCTTGTAGTCTTTGTGTAAGTAAAATTTATGTTGATTTGGGAGTGTTTTACTCCACCCCAAGTTCAAAATTCGGATTTTGACTTGGGGGGCACTTTTGGAGACTTGTGGGACAAACAAGACTTGTCCCATGCCTCTTAATTTTACCCAACAACCCTATCTATGGGTTGGGAAGCTTAATTTTGACTTCTTTGTCCATTTTTGAGTGTAAGAGAAGGAAAATCATTGCACTTTATTTCTACCCCAATTTATTATGTCCCTTGAAAGCATAGTGTGCAAGTTTTGAGCCATGTGGTTTGTCATAGTCCTTACTTGTGCTTTGATGTTTCTTGGTCTTGGTGTGGGGATGAGGAATGATGAAGCGACATCCTACATGGAGCCACCTCATCATCCTCACATTTTATTTCTATTTATTGGTGATTTTTGGTTGGAATGGGGGTTACTTGCTCATTTTGCTTCTTGTACACTTTTGGATTTTGGAGCTTTTGGAGTGCTTAAAATTTTCTTGGCTTGGATTTGAAGAGGATTTTGAATGTTTTTCTTGGATCTTGATGGAGAGGTAGGCTCTCCACCTTTTAATATTATGTTATTTTGTTTGTTGTAAGCAATGTTGTGCTTGTTAAAAGTGTTTTTTGTCTTGTGATGGTGTTTGTGTGGATTGGTTGAGTAGTTGGCCTTAGTTGGGTGTGTGAGAAGGGTTTATGGGACCATTGGGGAGGGAAAAGGGAGTTTATGTGAGGCATGATTTTGGTGGGAGTGTGAATGGGAGTCTTACCTATGGGGAGAGAAAATGAATTCATGGATTTGTTGCATGCTTGCAAGGGAGAGATAAAGATTTTGGGTGATTATTTTGTGCACTTGGAGGCTTAGGGTAAGACTACCACTTCACTTGGGAGGCATAAGGAGGTGGCCTCCCACAACCCTTGATCTATTTGGTTTGATCCTCAAACATTTGTGCTGTTGTGAAATTGTAGTCTTGTGGATTATGTTGTCATGGTTGAGTTGAATGCCTTGTAGTGTTTGTTGTGAATCCACCTTGTCTAAGTTGTCATCATTGCTTAATGTTCCTCATGGTTCCTTGGTTGGGGCTCAGGGGCCATAAAGGTAATGATTTCTTCCCTTAATGGTTTTAAGGTTGGGCGGAGAGCGTTACCTACTCCCCTTTCCTTGTTTTGTGATCCCATTGTGAAGTTGGAAGAAGCCAAGTTTTGGAACTACCATTGTGGAGAGGCATGTATATGGAAGACTTGAAGTTTGGCTTGTTGATAGCCTTGTTTAAATTTGTTCATGTTCCCTTTTTCCCATTTGAGTGGTGGAGGATTACAAATTTTTTAAGTTGTAAATTTGTGAGAAAGTTGCATTCTTTGGAAATCATTTTATCTTGTAAACCCTTTTAAAAAGTGTGGATTGAGAAATTTCAAATTTCAAATGTGATTAGTCTTATGAAAAGAAATTACTGAGAATATACATACCATCCCCATTTGGTGTAGACCCCCAGGGCTTTCCCTTCATCTTTTGGATGATGAAATCCTTCTCCATATTGCTAGATCAATTAGTTCTCCAATCGGGCTAGATGGGCTTACGAAAAAATAGATGCAGACTTGTCTTTGCAAGGTTCTATGTATCGTCTGAAATGGAGAAGGATCTTCCTGATCACATTGTTCTTCAATCAAAATTTAGGGCATGGAAACAATCAATAGATTATGAGGCTTTTCAGCTAAGATGTCATAAATGCCATAGATTAGGGCATTTTGCCAGAAAATGTCCTGAGAGCATGAAGCAAAAACAAGATAAACCTTCTAATCATCCTAAAGAGATAGGCAAGAAACAGACATAAGAGACTGAAAAATCCTCTTTGACTGGAAGGCAAGATCAGAGTACAAGGGACTGTTGCATGCAAACGAATATGAGAACCAAAGGCAAAAAAAGGTTTTAAGACCATAATAAAGAGGCCACCGGTCTATAGAAAACTATGGAGACCAAAAAATCCTTCGTCGAGAAAGGGCGATGAAGCTCGAAAGGGAAAAGATAATGATCAAGCAAAGGGTGAAGAAGCTTGGAAGGAAATAGAAAAAGATCAGAAAAATATGCTTAAGAATAAAAATCATGTAAAACTGAACTTGGAAGTGGATGAAAAAAATGAAAAAGTTTACATTCATTTAACCATTTCCAATGAAGAGGAGATGGACAAAATTACTCCCCTCCCTCATCAAGAACAGGTAAATAAGAATAGTTCTTTAAAGTATAAAAAACTAAACAAGATGAGGTAAGGAAAAGCTAAAGAACTCTTGGAATCCATAGCAAGAGATCTAAATGAGGATAAAGAGTTTACAGATATGGAGGAGCTCATAGACAATGAATACAATAGAGAATCCCCTGTAGCTCAACATCTTGTTTTTGATAAAGGAAAAGAAGAAGGATAAATTACCCCTACATTGACAAAGAACCTGTCTGAATTTGATTAGGATGGATTCATCACAGTCTGACGTAAGAAAAAAAGACTGAAAGGCTTTGAAGAAATTCTAGAATCTCTTTATAGTGATAAAAAGAAATAAATAGGAAGTTAGAAAGCTTCCACTTCTAGAATCACAAGAGCTACTGCCAAAAGAGTCACGAATATTGGAGTTATTAATAAAAAAAGGCAGACCCTCCAAAAGTGATGTAAGGAAAAAAGAGACTGAGAAAGAAATTGCAGATGGTACTCAAATCCTTTTGAGCCATCCGGCAACCACCTCCCCAATCCTTTTTTAATGAAGGTTTTATCTTGGAATGTCAGAGGACTAAATGGGGGTCCTAAACAAAGAATGCTTAAGGAACTTAGAAGATCAAGCACGCCTAGTATCCTTCTAATTCAAGAAATGAAAATGAAAACCAAAGCTATTGAAGAGTACAAAAAGACTTTATGGGAGAATGCTACCTTTGCTGCTTCTAATTCTCAAGGGGCTTATGGAGGTTTAGTAGTCTTCTGGGACATTAAAATTGTTGATGGTAATGTGCTTTTCTCCTCTTAGAATCATTTAGCTATAAATTTTAAAAGTCTTGAGAACAAATCTAGTTGGATCCTTTCCAATATTTATGCTCCAAATACCGCTGCTGGTAGAAGGAATTTATGGAAAGAGTTAGCTTGGTTTAGAAATAATTTTGAGGAATCAAATTGGTTGATAATGTGGGATTTTAACACTCCTCTAAAGCCTGGGGAGAAATTTGGAGGGAACTCTGATTTCTCTGCTAGCATGGAAGATTTTGCTGACCTCATCTCGTATCTCAACCTTATGGATATTGAACTTCATGGTAATCAATACACTTGGTCTAACAGAAGAAATGGGGAAAATTTGATTAAGGTAAGATTAGATAGAGCTCTCATTTCTGCTAACTGGATCTTAAATCAGAATTTTCATATCTCCTCTTTACCCAAAAATGGATCAGACCACAATCCTATTTCTCTTAACTTCTTCAATTGGTCTAAGCCTTTCGACTGTAACTTCAAATTTGAAAAGATGTGGCTTGAGCATGAGGACATTATTGATAGAATTAAAGAATGGTGGACTTGGGAAGGGACAAGAACTGCTCAATTAAGACTTCTTTATAAGTTGAAAAATGTGAAACAAAAGGTTAGAACCTGGAATAAAGAGGTTTTTGGAAATATCTTTGAGAAAAAAAAAGAGATTAAGTGGCAAATGGAAGAGTTTGAGCTTAAAGTCTCAATAAAAGGTATGACCTTTGAGGATCACCAAAGAGAAAAAAAATCTTCTTTCTAACCTGCATAATATCAATAGCTATGAGGAAACCTTTTGGAAAATGAAATCTAGTGCTCTTTGGTTAAAGGTTCGTGATAGAAAGAAAAAAATATTTTCATATGACCACCCTCAAGCATAGGGATTTCAAAAAAATTACTGAAGTCTCCAAGGGAAATGGTACCATTACTAAGGATGCTAAAGAATATTAAAATTTTATGAGAATCTTCTAACTGAAAACAATTCGTATACTGAGCAAGTAGCCTCCTTTCTTTTAGATTCCATTCCTAACAATTTTCTCCTAGAAGAGAGATTTAAGAGCCTTTCCAAATCTGCCACCATTGAGGAGTTGAAAAAATCTATCTTCTCTGTTAAAGGTGACAAGGCTCTGTGCCTTGATGGATTCTCTACTAATTTCTTCCA
The DNA here is from genome assembly GCA_019776745.2 of Taxus chinensis. Classification (NCBI taxonomy): domain Eukaryota; kingdom Viridiplantae; phylum Streptophyta; class Pinopsida; order Cupressales; family Taxaceae; genus Taxus; species Taxus chinensis. Next base: position 600,432,860 of record CM034151.1, on the reverse strand, counting down.
AAAATGTTGGGATATATGCTCTGAAGATTTGTTGAAAAGCTAGTAAATGAGTTTTACAAAACTGGAAATCTAATAAAGGAAGTAACTATACACGCATATTGTGCTTGCACATAAGAAGTTGGATGCAAAGGATTTTAAGCATTTTAGACCTATCAGCTTGGTTAGTGTGGTTTATATAATTTTTACTGAAGATTTCAACCATTAGATTGCAACCTCTTCTCATGGAAATTATCTGCTAACAGCAAAGCGGATTTATAAAAAGGTAAAAAAATCCAAGATGAAGTAATGGTGGTCCTTGAAACAATTCACTCAATGGATAAAAGTAGAAAAGTTGGGATGGCAATCTAAGCTAGACATGCATAAGGAATTTGATAAAGTATCTTAGAAATTCATTGATGAGGTTCATGAACAAGTTTGGGTTTCAAAATAAATTCAGAAAAAATTATACAAGCTTGCATTTATTCTCTTATATTTTATGTGGTTGTCAATGGAGAATCTGTAGGTTTTTTTTCTAGCAATAGAGGCATAGGCCAAGGGGACCCCATGTCCCCCTTTACTTTTCATCATAATGGCTGACATTCTAAGCCGTTCTATCACAAAATCTATTCGCAATTTTGTAATAAAAGGCTTTCAACCTACTTATTGCAATTATATTTCTTCCCATTAGTAGTTTTCTAATGACACTATTCTTCTTCTTATGACCTCCATCATTGAAGCTAATGCTATCAAAACCATTCTCAAATTCTATGAGGAAGCATCGGGAAAGAAAGTAAACTTTGATAAAATCTCAGTTTACTTCTTTAATACTCCTATTGAAAAACAAAAAAAGATTGTTCTTATTCTTGGTTTCAAAATCAACTCTCTCCCACCTACATATCTAGGGCTCCCTTTGAGTAATAGTAACGTTTCTAATCAGGTTTGCAATGATTTTCTTAAGATATTCCAGAAAACATTAGCTAGATGGAAAGGTGGTATCCTCTCAAGTGCTAGCAAATATTTATTGATTAAAAGTACTCTTCAAAATCTTACCCATTTATATATCATGTCAATGCTCAGCATTCTAGTAACAGTTGGTGAATAGCATTGAAAAAATTCAAAAACACTTCTTATGGCATGGGATAAAAGACAGGTTCAGATATCATTTAGTGGCATGAGAATAGGTCTATAATCCAAAGAGGACTGGGGATTTAGGTATTAAAGAATATAAGAAATATGAATGCTTCTCTATATTGCAAAGATAGGTTGGAGGCTCATCAAAGAGAAAAAACCATGGAATTAGTTGATCAAAGTAAAATACCTTTCCAAAAAAAAATTATATTCCTTTCTCTTTAAACAGCTACTTCCAAATGGATCAATTTTCTTCGAATAATCTGCTCCACATCAGGCATATCCTCTCCCATGGCTATATATGGAAACTTGGAAATGGACATGACATTGATTTTCTAGCATGACATTTGGTCTAAAACAAGTTGGTATACAACTTTTAGCTATATCAAAGACAACCTAATTAAAAAACTATGGTAAGAAAGTCAAACACTATATTGAGGTGTCTGGTAACAAAAGGAAATGGGAAGCAACTCAAAGTTGATGAAGAAAATATGCAGCCTGTTGTTTCCTACATGTAGAGTCATCTCTCCCTAATTCATATCAGCCAACATGATAATATGGATGAGATTATTTGGAAATATTACTTTGATGAAGAATATTCTATTAAAATTTGGTTATAACTCTTTTTTTTGCTTTTATTGATTTTGAAATTGAATGACACAAGCTTTGGATGCTCAAGCTAACCCCTAAAGTAAATTGCTTCTGGTAGCTTATCTTCAAGGGTAAGATTCTCACTAATGAGAGATCTCATCAGAAAAGGTTTAATGATGCCTAATAGATGTTCCATGCGCCAAGAAGATGCTGAAGACATTAAACACCTTTTTCTGCATCGTAAGTATACTTAAAAAATATGGCATCTTATTCTTGAAACTTTTAATCAGGAATTAGGTTTTCCCCCATAATTTTCTATAGTCATGGAAATAATGAAACTCCACTTATAAGCACTCTATGGCTAGGATGCTTTGGCAACTAGTTCTCCCTCCCACCATGTGGAGAGTCTGGAAATCTAGAAATGATGTTATTTTTAGAAATACCAGAAAAATATGTGCAAAAGTCTTCAATGAATTTATCATTGTAGTGAAAGAAAACATTGAAATATTTAAGGCCTCCAAAAAATAAAATTTAGCCTGAGGAAGAGGAGAACATTATTACTACTTAGAATATTAGCACTGCTAATAGTAAACATAAAGACAATAATAGCATTAATAGGTCTATTTTACGATGGATCCTAGCCTCCCATTACATAGCACAAACTAAAATTTGATGGAGCTTGAAAATGTGATCTTGGGGATTTGGGAGGTGGTGGGGTGATTAGAGATCACAGAAGCTGCTTTGTGGCTGCTTTTTCAGGAAATATGGGTCAGCAAGCAAAATCACTACTCATAAGCTTTAACAACACTACTGGGGAATAAGGGTTGGCTAGAGATTGTAATATTTCTAATATTATAATTGAGGGGTATTCGTTGAACATTATTAATTTGTTAAATAAAAATAAACTTCCAAGGTGGTCCATTAAGGAATTCATTAATGAAGCTATTGAAATATGCAATGGTTTTGATAATTAAAAGGTTATCCACACTTACCATGAAGGCAATAGAGTGGATGATCATTTTAGCAAATATTGGGGTCAAAAATACAATGTAAACTTGGCTAAGTGGTGACCCCCTTCCTGCCAAAGTACTTAATGGCATCACTAAAGATATACATGATTTTAAATTCAATCATTAATAGATACAGATCATATGCTAAGGAGGTGCTTATTAATAAAAAAGTTGAGTTTAATGATGTTCTTAAAATTTTGCACATGCTTCAGGGGTCTCTAAAAGTATAGGCAGTGTTGAGTCATATGGGATTCAAAAAAAATTTACCATTGTACAGAGCAGAAATAATACAGGAAAAAATGGGGGGACCTCCATGCAAAACCAAGCACATTCATGATCTAGCCTAGACAAATGACACAATTCTTTGGAATTATCTACAAATGGGAGTTATTTAAAATGTCATTAAAAAGATGAAGGAATTCGACCAGGAAATATCAGTGAAATTTGTTAATGGTTAGAGGAATTGTGAGGTTGAGCATGGGGATGTCAGGGTCAAGATCTATGAGGAACTCATTGTCTCAGGTCACAAGGCTAAACCTAGAAGGCATCCAAGTTCTTCAATGAGTGATTCGACAAAGAGGTGGAGGTGAAAAAATTTCTCGATGAAGGGGAGAACCTCGAGTTTGTTGTGGCTGGAATTAAGGTGACCTCTATCCTTGAGCCCTTTGCTGAGATTGTGCATATGATGGCTAGGTATGTCTCTTTGGAGGGAAGGTATATTACCATTCCCCTGAAACATTTAATTTTCCTCAATCATTTTTGTAGGAATCTTACCATCAATTACCCGCATTATTTACTTAATTCCTTGGAGAATTTTGTTCTTGAAGTTCATAAGCATACTAAGGCTATTCACTCTTCACCAAGGTCTTGATCCTACTCATACCACCACCATTGCTTCTCTAGCTCTCACCCTCTGCCTAATCCCCCTGTTATTATCCCTCTCCCAGCTATCAGATATATGGACATTGCTACGTTGGATAGGAAGAGGAAAGATAAGAAGGCTAAGGTTACCCTTCCTTCTTTGCAGAGAATTTTGTGTAACCATAGGGATTTAGAACTTGTGGAGAAATTATTGCACATAAGTAAAGTTGTTGATAATTCTAAAGAAGTGGACCTTCCTACCAAGGTTAGTAAGCTTGAATAGGAGATCAAAGACCTCAAAAAAGCTATGAGGGATATGGAAAAAACAAAAGGTACGAAGAAGCTGCAAAATTTTGAGGACATGGATATTATTGCTAAGATTTTAAAAAAGACTACTTTCATTTGATACCAAGCTAGGGAAATGCTAAGGGGTGTCAAGATTACATCATCTCTGCTCTAAAAAGTGTCTATAATTTTTTGGAACAACATGTGAGAACTGTGTGTAGCCTTAGTGGCATTCTTGATAACATTTGGGAGTCTGATGTGACATGTGATCTTGCACTAGCTCAGGTAGACATGAATTATCCTTCTCATTCCACGGCCATTGCTCTCTTTACCTCTCTCCAGAAAATTAAGATCAAGATTGACAGGGAAGTCAAGTGATGCAATGCCCACATGTTGCTGTTTTGCTATGAAGATGCTATTTTTAAGTGGTTTTGATGATTTTTTTCTTGCTGGGATGCCCTGTTTTGGATCCCTCTCTACTATGTTTTTGGCCCTTTTGTTATTCTTCAGATCACTGTCTAGATTGATCAATTTGTTACTCTCTTTACTGATTTATCTAGATTTTGAGCCTCCATGTTTAAGGTGTTTAGCCTTTTTTGGATGGATTTTCTCCTTCTGATATCTAATTTTTTGAGCCTTTTTGTACACAGGGTATAGTCCCTTCAAAACTATTTATCCATAATAAAAAAAACCATGAAAATCCAAAGAAAATATAACATGAAGGAAAAAATAAGAATAATGTGGAAACTAAGAGGGGGTAGAAAAGATGTATGGGTGACATGAACAAAGTCCCAATGGATATAGATTTCTAGTGGCCTATCAATGATTATTATTTAGGAATTTTTAATCTCCTCTTCCTAGTTGGCACATTTTTACATCATAGAAACTATTTAAATAACGTTTCTATAAGTCACAAAAACATGCATTTGAACACACGTGATATTAGATCTTGTGTTAAGATAATTTTGGAAGGTTGATACCTTGATAGCCTAATAATAAGTCTCACTTAACATGTAGTGATGAAAAGGAGGATATGTCCTCAATTCCCTAGTAAGTAATTGGTTACTTGATTCTATATTTTGATGAGGATTTGATATTTTTTGTTGGGGGGGGGGGAATTGATATGATTTAAAAATATGTGATTGTGAAAGACCCTTGTATTTTTACTGAATTGAGAGACTATAATAATTTCATATAGGTTTGAGTGTTGATTTTTTTAGGATATCAAAACTTGGAAATACCTTGGATGCTCTTGATGAAACTTATAATCTCTTATCTGGTGTTATTCCAAATTATTTGGATAATTCCAGAGGGGTGTGGAATCTTACATTTTTTTAGAAATATCAAACTCCTTTTATAAAAATGGGTAGTTTTAAAGGAATTAGTTGCGGAAAGAATGACGGATATTGAGTTGAATTAGAAAAATTGAACACTTGTAGTATTTTTGCTATTATGGTGGAAAAACCCTATGAAATTTAGGGTGGCTGATCTTTTGAGGTGGATTTCTATGGAAGGGCCTTTCTAATAGAATTCCTTGGTTTGGTTATTAGTGATTGGTTCTCGTCCTAGTTTTTTGTCTTATGGTTTTGTGGGTTGATTTTTTTATCCTTTTTCATTAAAGCTACATATATGTCTCTTAAAAACTTACCAAAAACACTTTTGTCAATATTTTTATATAAATCAATTACAATGTATTCTTGAGGCCAAGTTATGAACCCGAGCAACGATCAAATACAAATGGCTTGTCCTAATTTCAAGTAGAAGGATAAAAACTCTATTAACCCATACATGATACAAAGTAGCAAAACATAGTCATACTTTGTAATGCCCATAATTTTTGACACACAAAACCCAAGAAAAAACTCAATACTTAATCAAGAAAAAATACGGAATAATATTTTTTATGTTTAAAAGGGTTTCAACAAGATACTATCAACTAGGTTTAATTATTTCTTGTTTAATAAATTTCACAAATTTTTATAGTTGTCGAAAATAAGTAAGTAATTAGATATTTTTAATTTATACCAAGTTCAATCCGAATTTAAATCCTCTTCTAGAGTATCCATTAATTCTCATTTACAAATGTTGACTAGCTTAATCTCGTTAATTTTCCTCATTTAAAATATCACTTGATTTCATTAAGGGATAATATTTCCTAATTTGATTAACCCTAATGTCCACCTCTATTATATAGTTATCTAACTATATGTTTTAAATTCCAGTTAATTAATCCTTATAAATAATTATCTAAGTTACCCTTTTCACTACATTAGTTAATGAACCCTTATAATTCCAATGTCATTTGTAAACTTAATAATCTAAGGCTAAAGTATCAAATTATCCTAAACCATTAAGTGGCCACATTCATCTAATACCCATAATTAAAATTACCATTCCTATAAAATTCCACAACTTGAAATGTGTAGGGTTAATCCTCAACCCTTAGATTTAGGTTTTCTCAAAAGAACCCTTATTATATTTATGAGGTCTTATTATTCTTTCCTTTACCCTAAACTCATTTATTTATTCATTTTGATTTGTAGCTTGGAGGAGTGGAAGCCATGGAAGAAAAAGGGAGACCAAGGAGAAATTTCTTTTGGTTACAAGTTTTGCAAATCGGAGGATACTTCTTCCATTCCATTTATTATTTAATTTAGTTTATTCATGGGTTTGTTATAGTAAGGCTATCTATTTATTTTATTGTAGAGTGTAACACCCACAAAATTCTACTCTCAAATCAAAATAGAAACTAATAATTTAATAGTCAAAATTATGGTAAATTTTTTTTTTTCTAAAAGGGTTTACAAGGTTAGACATTATCCACAATTATTAAATTTCTTGGTTAAGTCTTTCTACGCAAGTTTGTGAAAGTTGGAATTAAATTAATAATTAGATATTATATATTTACTTCCTAGAATATATTTATGGTTTAAAACAATATGTTTAGCAAGTTCCATAAGTTTAATTAATTATCATGCACGAAGATTACTTTATTTTCTAAAAAAAAGTTTAATTATTTTTCCTAGCCACTAAGTGTTCCCATTCTCCCTTTTACCCATGCAGCTCTTTTATTTATTTTTTAAGTTTCAATCCCACAAAAAAATACCTCCCGCTTAATTGATGTAGGGTTTTATCTTAGCCATTAGATCAAATCTATCCTAGCCAATGGATTTGGGTTTCCCTAAATACCCTTATAAGTTTCTTTTTTTTTTTCTATTTTCCCCAATTTCCTCCTCATTTGTTCATTCTTGTTTTGTGGGTTTGGAAGAGGAGGAGCAAAAGAAGCCATGAAAGTTAGAAATGCAACCATGGAGAAATGTTCCTTGTTTCTAGTTATAGATGGAAAAATCTTCCTCCATTCTTTTCTTCATAGCTTAGTTTCGACAAGGGTTTGTTATTGTAAGGTTCCTCATTTGCTTATTGTAGATATTCCACTGTGTATCTGTTTATTTCTATTTAATGTAAACATTGTTTGAGTTCAAAATTTTGGAAAAAACCCCCATGTTATTAGATATATGAAATTTTAAACATTTGGATGCCCATAAGAGGATTTATATGCTTAAAAAATTGAGTTTGATCATTTACTAGTTGTTGGTAGTTTCATCTTGAAGTTTTAAAGCTTAGATTTTATTTAAATTCAATCTGTATTTTTCACAATCATGAGTTTTATTTTTCCATCAAAAGTGACAAAACGACCACCCTGAGAAGACTAGCAGTCCTCTGACCATTTCCCTACCTATTGGGTGGTTCATCGACTACCAGCTCTATGCTGGGCGGAGGTTTTGAAACCGCCGCTCTGCACAGGGCGGTAATTCTATTTCCTTAAAACAAAACCTTAAATTAAAGCATTTTTCAAACATTTTCCTAGTTAGGTTGGTTTTTAAAGCAATATGAACTTTAATTAAGGTGTCTACAATTCATTAGTTAATACATTGATATCATATCTTAGTTTCATAACTTAAAATTATGGAAATCATAGCTTTTCCATTCAAACATACAACCTTCAACAATATGAAATGTAGTAAATTTTTTATTAAACATACTTTAAAATTTCTCTTTCCAACTATAAAATACAAATATGACAATTAAGAGTTGCAATAACATTCTTTTGTACTACAAAATTTCAAATCCCTTTTCTTACAATAAAATTTGTCCTTTCCAATAAGGAATACAACAAAAGTTCTTTCTACATTCAACTAAATCACTACAACTTGTAATAAATGAAGTATACATGACTTTCTTTCAAACATACAAAAGTTACAATTTTCCACTCTAAGTGGGAACAATAATAAATTTTACAACATGGAGAATTCTTCCAATAAAGTAAAAACACAAGTCTTCTTTCCAATTCATCTCCCAACATCATAGCTTTCAACTTGCGTCCTTCAACTCTTCAAAACTTGAATCACCATACAAATAAAAGGGTATAAAGAACAAGATTGGGTATTATGCAACATTTTACAACTTTCACACAAGGCTTCCACAACATGCATTCCAAAAAGTAGCACATTGAAATAACACATTCAAATAATACACTCAAACAATATTACAACTTTCCCAAGAAACACAAAGGCTTGAAAACAACAAGCCAACAAGGAGAAATGGAATATGGGAACCTCCACCTTTTTTCTCCCAAGTGATGTATGAGTTCCACCTAAAATTATTCATGTGCACAACTCAAAACATAAATCAAATCCTTATTTCTACACTTGAAAAATTCAAAATATATTCCATATTATCATTTTCACTCCCCATAGGTGGAACTCCATCTCACACTCCCTCCAAAATGCATGTCTCATGTACTCTCCCTTTTCCCTCCCCAATGGTCCCATCATTCCATCTCCCACACACAACTTAAGGAAAGCTACCCATTCACAATAAAATATAACCACAACACTCATACAATATACAAACAAACACAATTTCTACATCAAAATACATTAATAAAAAAAAAAAGGGAGACTACCTCTCAATCAAGCTTCTGATTCCTCTTCTCAACAAGCTTTAGAATCCTTCACACTAAGCTCAATCCAAGGTACAACTGCAAAATAAAACTCCAAGTATGAAAAAGAAGACCAATTTTCAAAAGTGCAAGAGAAGCAATTAAGGCAAGTAACCCAAAATCCATCGAAAATCATCCAATAATTAGAAAAGGGATGTGAGGATGATGAGGTGGCCCCATGTAGGATGCCACTTCATCATCCCTCAATTTTAAAAACATAAGTAAAACACCAAGCCTAAAGCAATTAAATTCAGATGCAAGATTTATGACATGCCCACATGACACTCCTAGCTTGCACACCATGTAATCAAGGACAAACATAAATGTGGTAGGTAACAAATATAATTATTTACCCTTTTTACACCCCAAAATGAATGAAAATGGTCAAAATATGTCCCATACTTCATAAGTAGGGTTGGTAGGAGAGTTTGGGATTTGACGGACAAGGTTAACTTGTTCCTCAGGTCTCCAAAAGTGGACAACAAGGCCAAATTCGAATTTGGAGAATGATGGTGGAGTACTCATTACCAAAATGTATTTAATTCAATTCACATCATGCAACAAACAATGACTATATACCTAATTTATTTCCCACATGTCATATCTTCCCTTTTAATTCGAATTTAAGCTTAACTAGTTTATTAAGGCACATTGGCAAGTGTTAATAAAGTAACAATATTTCCCCAATATTTAAACACATACACAATAAATTCAAACAATTAAAAATTAAATGAAAGGAAACACATTTCATCCATGGCCACATAAATGAGGTCACCCCCCATGGGAACCTCCTAACAAAGCATGCAACAACACAACATAACATTATACACAAGTTATAAAATTTTGACCATGTTGCAACACCACCCGACATCCTTCCATGGTTGGTACGCTATCCCCTTTCGATGTATGTGATAAAATGTCATTGCAACACAAAGAAAATACCTCTCTAGCCTTGCGGCCATATCAACAACATCGAGAATAATATAAATATAGAAATCAATAATCATTTATCCAAAATTAGCAATTATATCATCTATCATCATACAATTTAACTTGAATTTTAACATCCATTAAATCATTATAACTCTACTCAAAATATCCAACATAGGCTATGCATCCAGAATATGACATGTCAGTATAAAATTAGAATACTGGAAATCAACATATATATCTATCCATCATTGTCATCTAGTGCATCATAATAAAAATGTAAATTACAACACGTCAATAGTCTAAATATCTTCATAGTCTATCATGTACTGATCAAGATATAATAATCAAAATGTCTAAGTATCAATCAAATAGTAATATCATTATAATGAAAATAGTTCAAAGAGGAGTGGGCAGTACATCCCCCTCCCCTTAGACTCGACTTCCTCCTGGAAGTCACTGAAATAGGTGTAGAAACTGGTCCCGTAACAAGGTAATATCCTCCCATATGGATACAGTCTCATCATACATATCCCACTGGACTTGGACCTGGTCAATATCATGGACTCGAAGGCCTAGGATCCTATGATCTATGATGCACACGGGCTCCATAATCACCTGCCCTTACTCTTGCATCAGCAATGTAGTCTAATCTGATACATGAGAGGGATATGGAATGTATCTCCTAAGAACAAAAACATGAAATACATCGTGAATGTGAGACAAACTGGATGGAAAGGCTATACGATAAGCTAAGGAACCGATTCGCTCTAATATATCGAATGGACCTATTAATCTAGAAGCTAACTTAGAGCCTTTTACATAACAGATAGGGCTCTTATGAGGTGTGACACAAAGAAACACCTTTTTGCCCACCTCATTGCTGAGGTCAACTCTCCTCTGATCTGCATATTTATTCTATCTATCATATGCCTCATGTAGTATCTGTCTGATCAAAACAACCTACTACTCCATGTCTTGTAACAAAGCTGGCCCAAGAGATACTCTATCCTCAAATCTGTCCCAAATCAGTGGTGTTTAGCATTCCCTGCCCTAAAGTTCCTAAAATGGAGCCATACAAATAGAACTCTGAAAGTTGTTATTGTAAGCAAACTCCATCAAGTAATAATAATCCTTCCACCTCGAGTGATGGTGCATGACGTACATCTGAAGCATGTCCTCTAAAATACGATTCACCCACTCCATCTAACCATCTGTCTCTAGATGATATGTTGTATTAAAATTGATACTCGTCCAAAGGGTATGCTGCATGGTAGACCAAAAATGAGAGGTGTATAAGGGATTGCGGTCACAAATAATCTTCTGTTGGGTTGTGGAGCTAGATTACTTCACAATGAACATGCATTACAAGTGGATGGTTTACAAAGTAACTAACATTAGTTGGTTAACTGACATTGGTCAACAGAAGAACCACCATCGGTTAGCAGATGAACCGCCATCAGTCAACAAATGATTTGCCATCGGTCAGGGAACCGACATCAGTTACCTGTGTGTGAAATTTTATATTTAACTCATGGAAATTAGATCTATCTTGTGTTATAAAGTTGAGGTAATGGTTGTAATTCATAGATATGGTGCCCTAAGTTTGTACATGCCTATATAAGCATGAAAGATAGGGTTAAAAGGTTAATTAAGAGAAGGATTAAGTTATATCCTCGATTCTCCTAGATTGAGAGGATGAAGAAGAAGAGAAATAAAGAATAGGTTACATGAAGACAAAGCTTCTATGGAGAAAAGATGGATAAAAGGAAATAACATGTATAACTATGACAGGTACATTTCAATGGTGAGAAGAGCGTAACATATTCTACTATATTTCCTTTGTATAGTTGTTGTCTCATTGTAATGGCTTGCATAGTTTGCAAAGCACATAGAATTTCTTCATGTAAATACACATGTGGGTGAGATTTTGTATTGTAGATTATTCTTGTTAGATCCACTGGTTGTTGTGAGATCTTGTATTCATAGATCCATGAGATCATGTTGTAGTGATGATCCATGTAGATCGAAATATTATAGAGGAGGTTGTCTTCATGTTTGCGTAGGTTGATGCAGTAATGGAGAGACATATTTACTTCTTAGTTCACCGTTATAGTTGTACATATGGTAGACCCATGTGAAAGGTATTATTGGAGATCCACAGAGAGCTTGGTTGCATTTCAGAGATGTAATAGTTCCTAGTTATGTGCGATCTTCTTGTGGTTTGGAGGCATGGTTGTAGTGCACTCATGGAGACCCGTTTAGAGATATGGATGAGGAGATACTCTTTGAGAGATGAATTGTAATTTTATAGGAAGAGTTAGTTTGTAATCTTGTTCATTATATATATATATATATATATATATATGGGATCTCTATCTTTGGTGGACATAGCCCACATTGGGTGAACTATGGTACATGCTATGTTATGTGTGTTTATTTTGTTTTGATTTGGATTATTCTAGTTTATACTTCCACTGCTGTATATTTTGGGGAATTATTTCCATTTCTACAGTACTATATTCCCAACCACTGGTATTAGAGCTTGGTTATTTTAGAGCAAGGTTTTACTTCAGTATATTGTTAGTAGTTTACTAGATAGGTGTATAAGAGAAGTGTTTGTTTTTCCTGATGTGAAAATAGCAGGAAGAGATTTAAATATCAAGTGGAAGCTAGAACTGTGAGATTTCTAGAGAATAAAGTGACCGACATCAGTTAAGTGGCAACTGACATCGGCAGGGTGACCTTGGTCGGTTACAGGGTGACCACAATGGGTTATAGGGTGACTGTGGTCGGTTATTGGAAAATCTGATTTTAAACAGAAAATCACATATCTGAAGAAATTGAGAGATGTATGGAATGTATTTTATTTGCTAAGGTGTCCCTGGTTCTTGGAGGCACAAGAATGTTGGTCAGTTTCAGATCCAGATTATAGAGGTATGGTTTTTTTTACCTTGGTATTTCATTGTTTGTATGTTGCACATGTATGTTTGGGATTGTAGATCTAGATCTGAGTATGAGATAGAGGAGTAGTTATACATCCTTTGGTGCAATTATATGCATGGGATTTGTTAGAGAAGAAACTTCCATTAGAGAGGTAAGTACTTTGGTTGAAGATGTGGTTAAGTATCTTGGTCCTAGTAAGGTGATGTGTTTCATCTTGGTGCAGTGTTTTATTGCATATATGATTGCTATTAAGTTTTTTGTGCAAGGTTGGGTGATTCTTGAAATGACTGGCTCATCACAACTATCAGATTTTGTTGGAGTAGGCACCTGGTTTGGTGACCTATGCCAATTTTTGGCACTGTGTTCGTTCTAGCAACACCGAAATCGGTCACAGAGGGTAACCGGTACTAGTCAGCAAACCGTGGTTAGTCTCTGTGACAACGAGTTTGTATAAGGTTTCTTACAATAGAAGAGGGCATGAATGGTTTAATGTCCTGTTTTGTAGGATCAAGTTTCTTGCATAGTGTGTACATGTAGAAACAGAGAAGATCACTTCATTGTTTGAATTAGAAAGAGGAAAAAGTTGGCTCGGTGAGTCCAGTGAGACTTGGGTAAAATTCAAGTATCTCTATATGGTTCATGTTTTTATTTATTTCATTTAAAACAATTGGTATTATGTTTGCATTATGTGCACAAGAAAAATTTTCACCATGGATATTTGGTGAGCTTGACTTTTATTTTCTGAGATATGTTAGAATCTTGAGGACAAGGATATCTAGTCTAAAGATGGGATCGTCAATGAAAAGTCATGTTTAGACATAGTTGTAGGTAACGAAAGATGTTGAGTACACAAGATGAAAATAATTTGATTCACCTAATTCACAATAAGTCCAAACTTATATGATGTAGAAGTATTATTTGATAAGAAGGGAATTGGTTTATATTTTCTTTCATCTATTTTATTTATCACTGACATATATAACTTTTGAGCTATGTGATTAGAAGTAGTGCAGGGGAATTCAGGTTAAGTGGGAGCAATCCATGGTTGTTGGCATTACAGGTTGGACATATATGCACATGCAGGGTGAGAGGAGTATGCTACATTGTTTTTTGGCATGAGGCACAAGTTGTTTTGGAGGATAATCACGGTTTTGCAGGTATTTTGAGTTTACTGCATGATGACATCACTTCTAATTTTATTTATAGTGCCTAGATATCCTTATGGGATTGCAGTTGATGTTTGTTGAGTTGGGTTAAGAAGATAGAGAAATTTTATTGACATTGAAGGGTAAATAAGGAAAATATGTTTGTTACAAGTTAAAGTGTGACAACAGTGTATATTTACATCTTATTGATGTTGCCCTTGTTTGCTCTCATCTTGGATGATTATGTAGTAGGTTGATGACATTTTTTGCTGGTATTTTCACTATTATTAGTAGCATGGTTAGCAAGGTTTTTGTTGTTGACATTGATGAGCACAAGATTCATATATGGCTTTAGAGTTAGTCGGTGGTAGACTTGGAGATTTTGGAGAGCCTGATGATATGGATGGATGTACATGGTGATTTTTTTACAAGTGGATAGATTTTGTTTTGTGAGTGTATAATGATGCAAATATTTGTTTTTCACATGGATGTCTATGAGAATAGTTAGATGACTTGAGCATGAGTAGGGGATGATATGGATGGATGTTACTACTTGATACATATGTTATCTACAGATGGTTTTCTTGGACATGCTAGTTGTTTATGCAAGGTTGGATTTGCAGAATGCAATATTTGGATTCTTTGAGTTTTGCAGGTGTTATGGAGTAATTAACCACGGGTTGAATGTAGAACTCATTTGGGCTGTCTTGACCTAGGATCTTGTTTTGCTTACACATATTCCATTTTTGACTTGTCTTTGGTCAAGTTGCATTGGTGGTTGCATGGAGATATGGATAGATGGTTGGAGAACATGGTTGGTGGCTATGGTTGTGATAGAATCTTAGTACTTCAGTTCAAGTTGGAGCTCTTGAGGGTGTGTTAGTCATGATGGCTTGATTTCATGAGAGGCTTGGTGTTGTGATTTAGTGGGAGATTATTGAATGGATAGCTCGGGTATCACGGATCAGTAGTAGCTTTGTGCACATATATGATATGTCATGGTTTGTTATCTTCTTGGTTTTAGAAGATGGTTTAATCTTCTTGATTACTTGAGAGATTTTTTGAAGTAAAGAATAGTTGGTCTTCACCATATGTAGAGGATGGTGATGTACAGGTACAGGTATAGAGGTTCAAAAATTTATCTCCAAGTGGGAGATTGTTGGGTTGTGGAGCTAGATTACTTCATAATGAGCATGCATTACAAGTGAATGGTTTACACAGTAACCAACGTCGGTTGGCTAACTGACCTTGGTCAATAGGAGAACCACCATCAGTTAGCAGATGAACTATCATTGGTCAGAAAAGAAACCACCATTGGTCAGGGAACCAAAATCAGTTACATGTGCATGAAATTTTAAATTTAACTCACGGGAATTAGATCTAATTTTTTTAGAAAGTTTATCTAATGGTTGTAATGCATAGTTATGGTGCCCTAAGTTTGTATACACCTATATAAGCATGAAATATAGGGTTAGAAGGTTAATTAAGATAAAGATTGAGTTAGATCCTTGACTCTCCTAGATTGATAGGATGAAGAAGAAGATAAAGAAAGAACATGTTACATAAAGACAAAGCTTCTATGGAAAGAAGCTAGACAGAAGGAAATAACATGTACAACTATGACAGGTACATCTCAATGGTGAGAAGAGGGTAACATCTTCTATTATATTTCCTTTGTATAGTTATTGTCTCATTGTAATGGCTTGCATAGTATGCAAAGCACATAGAGTTTCTTCTTGTAGATCCACATGTTGGTGAGATATTGTATTCTAGATTCTTCTTGTTAGATGCACAGGTTGTTGTAAGATATTGTATTGTTAGATGCACAAGTTGTTGTGAGGTTTTTTATTCATAGATCCATGAGATCATGTTGTATTAATGATCCATGTAGATCTAGATATTATAGAGGAGGTTGTCTTCATGTTTTCAAAGGTTTATGCGGTGATGGAGAGACAAACTTACTTCTTGGTACACAGTTATAGTTGCACATATGGTAGACCCATGTGAGAGGTCTTGTTGCAGATCCATAGAGAGCTTGGTTGTATTTCATAGATTTTATTAGTTGTTGGTTATATGAGATCTATTGCTGGTTTGGAGGCACGGTTGTAGTACACTCATGGAGATCCGTTTAGAGATCTGGAGGCATTGAGATACTTTGGAGAGATGCATTGTACTCTTGTGGGAAGAGTTGGTATATATATATATATATATATATATATATATATGAGATATCTATCTTTGGTGGACATTGCCCACATTGGGTGAACCACGGTACATGTTGTGTTATGTGTGTGTACTTTGTTTTGATTTGGATTATTCTAGTTTATACTTCCACTGGTGTAGATTTTAGGGAATTGTTTCCATTTCTGTAGTACTATATTCCCAACATCTTCCACGGAATCCCATACAGTCTGACAAACTCATCTAAGTACACTTGTGCCACTACACTAGCTATATAGGTGGTCTTCACTAGAGAAAAATGAGCCACTTTCATCAATCTATAGACCGCGACCATGATGACATCATGGTAGTATCTCGACATCGAGTAGCCCTACTATGAAATCCATGGAAATGGTGTCCCATTTCCACTTTAATATAACATGTGGGTAGAGAAGGCCACCTGGATGCTGATGCTCAGCCTTCTCCCTCTGACACTCTAAACAACAAGAAAAAAAAAGAGATACATCCCTCCATAGTCCTCTCCAATGGTACAATTGTCTCAAAGAGGCGTGCATCTTCTTTACCCTTGGATGGGCTGAATAAGGTGCATGATGAGCCTCTTCCAAAATATCTTGTCTCAAACCTCCATCCCTAGGTACATAGATCTAACCTCTGTGTCTGAGAAGTCCATCTGAATCAAATGGAAAAGCATCAAACTTTGCCTCAAGGGGTCTCTGAGACTCAAACTCTACTATAGCTATAAGGTAGAAGCTGTCTCAAAATCCTGCTCCGCAAGTCTGTACCCATTGAAGTAGCCATAACCAAATTTCTCCATCGAGTCAAAGCATCTGCAACCACATTCTCCTTCCCATTCACATGCTTTATGTCCATGTAATACTCACATAACAACTCCATCCAATGCCATTGAAAATCATTGAGATTGGGCTTCATGAAGAGGTGACGTAAGCTCAAATGGTCTATCCTGACAATGAACCTCCTGCCAAGAAGGAAATGACACAAACGGTCACCAAAGCATGCACCACTTCCACAAACTCAAGGTCATGAGTCAGATAATTGAGCTCATAATCCTTGAGTTTGTGAGACTCAAAGGATAATAAACTGACCATGCTACATCGAAACACCTCCTAATCCTACCAAAGAAGCATCAATACACATGAAGAAATCCCTTTGAGTATCTGGCACTACAAGAATTGGTGTTGTCGTAAGGTATTCCTTCAGTGTACTGAAGACCTGCTTAAATCTATCTGACCAAAAAACTTCTTCCCTTTCCGTTGAAGGGAAGTGATTGGGTGCACAATCCAAGTGAAGTACTAAACAAATATTTTGTAGTAACCTTCCAACTTCATGAAACTGCACACCTCAGTCACATTGGTTAGCACTATCCAATCCATAATAGCTCTAATCTTGGAAGGATTGACTACAATACCTTCACAAGAAATAATGTGACCTAAGTACTAAACCTCTAATTGGAAAAAAGCACACTTCTCTAGGTTCCTGTATAACTACTACTCTCTAAGACACTACAAAACCTGGTGAAGGTGATCCTCATGCATGCGAGAGTAAATCAAAATGCCATTAAGAAACATGAGCACGAAGCAATATAAAAATGTCCTGAACACTCAATTCATCAAACTCATGAATACTGCAGGGGCATTCGTAAGACCAAAGGGTACCATTGTGAACTCATAGTGGCCTTATCTCATGCAGAAAGATATCTTGTGGATATCTACTTCCAAAATTCTCAACTAATGGTATCCTAACTGAAGATCTATCTTAAAAATTAAGGTGACCCCCTTTATCTGATCAAATAGATCATCTATTTGAGGAAGAGGGTGTTAGTGAAGACTCACACCCCCGAATGGCCTAGGTGTGAAGTGGGGCATTCGGTGTGACTACACAACATGGGACCATCTCTCAAGCTGTGGGACTTGCAAAACTTGAGATGGAAATCCAGAAAAAGCCGGTTCTTGCTTTCTAATCTACCTACAACAAGCTACTCTAGTGCAGGCAGAACCTATTCTATCATAATCTAACCATTCCAAGGGGACACAAAGAGAGAGAGAGAGAGGGTGAAAGAGCCTACACTAAGTGGTGATACACCAGAAAAGGAAGTGGTTGAATAACATATCTGACTGCTTGAAGTGGAGAGAGGTGAACAGAGGAGAGGGTTGATAGAATGTACCGCGGACCAAAGATAGATTTCACACGGAACACCACTTCAAAACCCATTAAGCATAGCTCCTAGAACCTGCAACAAACATCAGAGTATGCACAATATACCCTACGACGATGAGAGATAAGAAGAGACAAAAAAATAAGCCAAGGATGGACAAATGCATCACGAAACAAATTTTATTCCTCCAAAATGTTACACGGTACATCATCAGTGGGCAAGAGGAAAAAAAAATCCACTATAGAGCCATGGTGAGGAGGCTTAGACTCCACATTCTACCCTAAGAAGAAAGTGAGAGGGGGGCAGAGGAAAAATAATTAACAACAACCTTGAATATGCCCCTTTATTACAATATATAGGAAGAATGACAGAGAGGAGGGAAGAATTCAAATCCTACTTCAACTACCTTGAGATATGCATTGAATCCTGCTTTGAAAGCTCAACCACTATCAACCAATGCCCCTCTCAAATCTACCTACAGTTTTTCTCTTCTAGTTCCTTATGTCTGCTTAGCGTACCGAGGAAGAAGAACGACGGATCAAATTAAATCTAATCTGGTAGTTGAAGAAATCAGATCCTGTATTAAAGGCCTGAAAGATGTTTTCCCATTTTCACCCACTAAATCCTATTAAACATGACATTTTATGTTTCTAAGGAATAAAGGGTGTCAAGAAGTTTCCAAAAAGTCTTCTCCCACCAAAAACTAAGTTTCCAGTCAAAATATATGGCCATATGAAGATTAGGGTCATGGGTGCGCAATATTTGAAAGAGTCTATCCGTACCGGGTCCACATGGAAGCCTCCCGCACTTTGAAGATTTGGCCCCTACCTTTTGCTTATGAAATTGCACTAGATTGACACATGGCAGCTTCTGCGGGATCCTTGGGCTCCTTTGTATTTTTCCTGAGTCTCCTTGCTTGGCGGGGCCAAAATTCTGACCCTGGACACATGGTGGCTTGGTGCTTGTTTGGAAACCTACCCCAAATTTTAATTTTAAAGTAGCACCCTATTGACACTTGGCTCCCTCCACTAGCCTGCCTCTTTTTTGACTATTTAACCCCCAACTCTGTCCCTTTTTTGGACCTGGGACACGTGGAAGGACGTTGCTCATTTGTAAACCCACTTTGGATTTTTACCTTTGAAGGAGTGCCGCTAAGACACGTGGCACCTTCTGCTTGTACTCTTATACTTAGTCATTTTGGGCCCACTCTCACTTTTGGTCCCTAGACATGTGGAAGCCCCGTGCTCATTTGAGTCTCTGTTCTGGGCTCAATCTTTGAAGCTGCACCGAGTCGACACTTGACACCTTCTGTTGAGTCGAAGAATTTTCAACGACCGATGAAACTTTTGGGGCTCTGGACACATGGAGGCCTGGCGCTTGTTTGGGTCTCCAGCTTGGGATTTAATCTTTAGAGGTACGCCATTTGGACACTTGTTAGCTTCCATTGTCCCCTCCATACTTAGCCAATTTTGGGGTTCATTTTGAATCATTTACAGAGCCCGAAAACTTTGAGCCTTCTTCGTTTCCTTTTCCTTTGAGCCTCTAGTTTCTTTGACATTGTCTTCTCTTCTCCAACACTGCTATTCCATTTTAGAGCCCACCTGTAACCTGTTTGTTGGATTTTAAGTGTGGATTCATTTGATAGAACCATTTCTTGAATTTCTTCTTACACAGGGTCGTGTTTGATCAATTTTACCAGGGGGAAAATTGGGATAACAATTTGGTGACTCACGGGGACATCTGCCTTCTAGATGAAGAGATCAATGGCCTTATTACATCCATTTGGCATGGAGTTGTGAATGATAGCCTGATATTGATCCTTTCTTTGATTCGTGAGCCTGACCGTTTGCATTTGGTGACCCTGAACCTACCTTGGAAATGGATTGCCTCGAAACCCGTTTTTAGTTTCTCTGAATTTATTTCATTTTGGAAATAGCAACTGTTACAGAAAGCTATGGGTCTTTTTTCCATGAATACTGAAGGGCTTGGCCTCATGCACCTCCAGAGAAATACGAACAAAACTTATGTACAAATACAAAAATCATACATGCCTCAAATGAGACATACAGAGTGTGCACAAGCACTTGTTCTGCTGAAAACAAAGTCTAATCCTACTCCTACACTAACCAGAGAGAAAGAAACTAAACAAATCCTGCTACATGAAGGGAGAAGTAGCTTCCCTTTCTTAAAAGGGGCAGCCATACAAATGATTTAACACTGACTATGGATGCCTGTATGAGTGAAAAAATGACTATAAGATGGTTCTCC
Source organism: Taxus chinensis (assembly GCA_019776745.2). Lineage (NCBI taxonomy): Eukaryota > Viridiplantae > Streptophyta > Pinopsida > Cupressales > Taxaceae > Taxus > Taxus chinensis. The sequence goes on along the minus strand of CM034151.1, from coordinate 600,412,361 downwards.
ACCCAAATCATCAAGGTATCAACATCAACTAAAAATACCTCCTCAAGATGATTTGCATTGGACTCCTGGAGGTGTTGTTGATGACCCTTGGTACTTTGATACTCATCCTCATGCGCTAAAGTAGGCATGACTAGTTTTGGCTTCTCCCTTGGCTCTAATGAAGCCAAGTACTTGATTGGGCACAGTTTGATCCTTTGAATGTGCCCTTTGCTCTGAAATTTAAATCCAAAAATGGAGTCTTTTTGTGGACCTTCCTGGGTGGATGGTGTGAAAGGGATAATGACATCCTCATGCCTTTTCTCTTCCTTCTCCTGTGAAGAACATGGAAGACTCATATCTTCCAACCTTGGTTCTAGAGGGATGTTGTGAGACATAGGATGTTGTTCTTTAATGCCCTCCTTTATGGGAGCAGGCTCATATGATTGGAATGTGGATGATGGAGGAGAAAATGATGTGATCTCCTCGGGATCCTCTCCATAAAAACAATCCTCCAAGTTAGATAGATAATCTGCCTCCTTGTTGTCTTGTTGCATGTGCTCTACCTCCTCCATTGTGTCCTCCTGATCTACAACTTGCTCACCATGGTTCCCCTCATCTTCAAACATGAAGTTTGAAAGCTCAAGCTCTTATTCAACATTAGAGATTGAAGGGGATGAAGTGGAAGGAAGAACTAAAGGTTATGCTATAGCATGCTCCACACTTGGAGCCTTTGAAACTATATGGTCCTCCTCCATCATGGGTTCATCAATCAAATCAGGCCCTTTAAATGAAAGCAAAGAATCTTCAAAGATGATTTCTTCATTGAGTGGCTTCAACACTGATTTGATCTCTCCCATCACTCCTCTTCAATGGGACTTGGAGATGATTGTTCCTCCTCCTTAACTAGTTGTGCAGCTTGGATTAGATCAACATCCTCTTCAGACAGAGTGCCATTAGGGACACTGTATTCATAGTAAACAGACTGCTGATTTTCCTCTTATTTTTTTTGTTCCTTCTCTGCTGCAAACTCAACCTCATCCACCACTGGTTCTTCAACCTTGACCTCCTTTGTTGGCTTAACCATCAAGGGAATCTTTGTAAACCCAAATTTAGCATCCCAACTCTTCAGATTGTCTATCATTTCTTTTCTGTTGGGTTCCTATTCTTACTACCCTTGGCTGGTTGTTTGATTTTCATCTCCCCAACATGGATTTAGGAATGCAAGAGGAATGGTAGGTTGGGATTCAACCAGTTTTTCTATTATTTGTGGTGGAGAGGGAAGTGGAAATTCTTGTTTGTTTGGAGGGAAAGAATTCTTGGAAGGGAAAAGGGCAAAGGAACTAAGGTGGGATGGGAGATCGAGAGATGGAGAAAATAACTTAACACTTGGGGCAGTAGATGAGGGGCTTGAATCTTGATCATACTAAAATGATAAGGTTTGAGAAAGAGAAAATGAAGAGCTAGGAGGTGGTGGACTTACACATTGACAAGGTTGTCTTGTGTCCAACTCATAGGTATAAATTTGCTCAATCCACTATGCAAGTTGAGGCAACATTTCAACCATGCAGTCAATATTCTCTTGAGGGCTGTAATGTCTTGGAAAAGGGCCTCCCCATGGACAAGGTATCCTAAAACCAATCTTGGGTGACTTCATCTATGTTATACCCCTGGATTACACCATGCTAGCCTCCATTCTTTGAATCTTCTCCAACAAACCAACATTATCCACATAGATGTCACCATTTTATGTGTCCCCTTGTTCTTGATAAGATCCATGGCCAAACTGACTTTGACCCTGCTCATATGGGTAAACATAATGGTCCTGGAACTGATTATAATGATGATATGGAGGATTTGGGAAATAAATTGGAGGCGGACTGCACTACCATAGGTGTGAATTCCATGAAGGGAATGAAGTCATGATTGCACAAATTCATGAAATGGAAGAAAAATGGGAGATATGGAAATAAAAGTGAATGAAGATGGGTGGAAATGGATGGAAAAGGTCTGCAACTTTAGAGATGGGGTTGTTAACTAGATGGAGTCACTAGACGTGCTTGCATATGCCTCAAAAGGTTGAACCTTAACATGAGCACACCAATCTACTAAGATGAAGTGGTAAGGTGCTTCAGACCTGTCCTACTGCACGTGCCAAAACTGTTAGTGTGGTCACACGGTGGCTTATGATTTGGTGTTTGCAATGAGAAAGCTTGGAAAGATGAAAAAATCTAACCTCAGTGTCCCACCAGGCATGCCAAAATTTTTAGTACAGAATCACATCACCCCTGAATGGCCTGGGTGTGAAGTGGGGAAATCGATGTGATTACATAACATGGGACCATATCTCAAGTTGTTGGACTTGCAAAAATTGAGACGGACCTTCGGAGAAAGCCGGTTCTTGCTTCCTAATATACCTACCATGAGCTACTCCAATGCAGGTAAAACCTATTCTATCCTAATATAACCATTCCAAAGGGAAAAAGAGAGAGAGATAGAGGGTGAAAGAGCCTACACTAAGCAGTGATACACCAAAAAATGAAGTGGTTGAATCACAGATCTGACTTCTTGAAGTGGAGAGAGGTGAGTAGAGTAGAGGGTGGATAGAATGCACCAAAAACCAAAGATAGATTTCACATGGAATGCCACTTCAAAACTCATTAATCACATCTCCCAGAACCCGCAACAAACATCATAGTATGCATAGTATACCTTGCAATGATGAGAGGTAAGAAGAGACAACAAAATAAGCCAAGGATGGAAAAATGCATCATGAAACAAATTTTATTGCTCCAAAATGTTACATGGTACATAATCAGTGGGAAAGAGGTAAGAAAATGCCATTACATATCCATGGGAGGAGGCTTAGACTCTGCATTCTACCCTAAGGAAGAAATAGAGAGGGGGGCAGATGAGAAACAATGACCAATAACCTTGAATATGCCCCTTCATTACAATATATAGGAAGAATGATAGAGAGGAGGGAAGAATTAGAATCCTGCTTCAACCACCTTGAGATATGCATTGAATCCTACTTTGAAAGCTCAACCACTATCAATCAATTCCCCTCTTAAATCTACCTACAATATTTCGATTCTAGTTCCCTATGTCTGCTTGGCGTGTTGAGGAAGAAGAACGATGGATCAAATTAAATCTAATCTGGTAGTTGAAGAAATCAGATCTTGTATTAATGGACTAGAAGACATTTTTCCCATTTTCACCCACTAAATCCTGTTAATAGTGATATTTTATGTTTCCATGGCATAGAGGGTGTCGAGATGTTTCCAAAAAGTTTTCTCTTGCCCAAAACTGAGTTTCCAGTCAAAAGATATGGCCATCTGAAGATTAGGGTCGCGAGCGCGTAATATTTGAAAGAGTCTGTCCATACCAGGTCCACATGGCAGCCTCGTGCACCTTGAAGATTCGGCCCTTGCATTTCACTTTTGAAATTACACTGGGTTAACGCATGGTGGCTTCCGTGGGCTCTTTGGGCTCCGTTGTATTTTTCCTGAGTCTCCTTGCTTGGTGAGGCCAAAAGTATGACCTTGGACACGTGGAGGCTTGGTGCTTGTTTGGAAACCCGACCCAAATTTCACTTTTGAAGTAGTGCCGTGTTGAAACTTGGATCTCTCCACTAGCGTGCCTCTGCTTTGACTATTCAAACTCTGACTCTATCCCTTTTTTGGACTTGGGACACATGGAAGGCCCCCGCTCATTTGAAAACCCTGTTTGGATTTTTACCTTTGAAGGAGCGCCACTAAGACATGTGGCACCTTCCACCTACCCTCTTATACTTAGTCGTTTCGGGCCCACTCTCACTTTTTGTCCCTAGACATGTGGAAGCCCCTAACTCATTTGAGTCTTAATTTTGGGCTCCATCTTTGAAGCTGTGTTGAGTCAACACTTGGCACCTTTCGCTGAGTCGAAGAATTTTCAACAGCCGGTGTAACTTTTGGGGCTTTAGACACATGGAGGCTTGTCACTTGTTTGGGTCTCCAACTAGGGATTTAATCTTTGGAGGTACGTTGTTTGGACACTTGGCAGCTTCCGCTGTCCCCTCCATACTTAGCCAATTTTAGGGCTCATTTTGAATCATTTACATAGCCCAAAGAATTTGAGCCTTCTCCGTTTCCTTTTCCTTTGAGCCTTTGGTTTCTTTGACACTATCTTCTCTTCCCCGACCCTGCTATTCCATTTTAGAGCCCTCCTACAACCTATTTGTTGGATTTTAAGCGTGGGTTTTTTCGACAGAACCGTTTCTTGAATTTCTTATTGCACGGGGTTGTGTTCGATCAATTTTTTTGGGGGAAAAATCAGGATAACAGGGGGTAACGATTCTTGATTGTTATTTTGTTCAGTTATCTGTATTACACAAACAACTGCAAAGATCCGTTCTTCTTCTTTAGAAAGATCATTGGTGCATCCCAAGGAGATACACTAGGATGGATTAGGCCTTCTTAAGGAATGACCTCCAACTGCAACTTGAGCTCACATAGCTTAGGTGTGGTCATCCTATATGATGCACGTGAGACAGGATCCTCTCCCGAAACCAAATCAATACAAAAGTCTATCTCACATGGGGGAGGTAACCCTAGCAACTCACAAGGAAAAAATATGAAAACTTCTGAAAAATGGGGTGGTCATCAAGTGATGGGAAATGAATCTCATCCTTTGATTGGTCACTAACAGTGATGGAGTATAACTGACAACTCCATCTCTCACACTGCTTTAGCTGCATAACAGATATGGTGTGAATAGAGATGGGTCTCCTAACTCCAACTACCACTGATTCCACTCCCAAATCATCTACACAAGATATATCTTTGCTGTAATAATAAAATCTAGACCTGTGTGTAGACAACTAATCCATGCCCAAGATAACTCCATAAGAACCCAAAGGAAGGATACGAAGATCCAAAGTCACTGTGAAGGGTACTAAGTCCACTAAAAACTCCTTAAAAAAGTAGTCCACTAAGAGTTTGGCTTCATAAGCCATCTCAACATCCCAACTAAGGCCCTACCTAAGTGTCACCATCTTGCATTGCTCTACTAATGATGGAGAAATGAAAGAATCTGAAGAGCATGAATTAAATAAGATAGGGGTAGAAATACCACCAATGCTACTTATGGTCTCAATCACCATGCCCTGGTGCTCTGCCTGGCTGTTCTCAACCGTAACATAAATATTTTGGCTCCTAACCATGTCACCAACCGTAGGCTAAGAAACAAGTTCCTTACCATGATTAATAGGGTTCTGAGGGCACTTTCTCCAATGATGACCATGTACACCGCACCCATACCAACTATCTAGTCCTCTCCACCGAGTAGATACTCCTCCAGTTGGCCTGGTAGTACATATTGTAGAACTTGATGATCCTACCATAGATATTTGTGGGTGCTATGGTGGACACACTCTTGCTGACTATGCTTAAGGTGGAACCTGTGTCCTATTGCCCCCCAGTTGGAGGTCCCATACTATGCCCTCTCTGAGCATCATGGCACTGTGGAGGTCAAAAGGATGGTCGAGGCTACTACTGTTGGGGAGGAGGATGACTAAAGGAAGATTGTACTAAAGTGTGTTTGCCACGAGGAGGAGGAGTTGATCCCCTCAACCTACTATCCTGCAGATGATGTATGGGACTCCTCACTTTGTCTTGAACCTTATGAGTCTTCCCCTTGGTTTTCTTTGCAATCTAAGCCTTGTCCAAGGCCTTTAATAGTGTCTCTAGATAATGGATATGCAGTGCCCCACCCGAGTCTAAGTTTAGGCCCCTGATGAACATGTGAACCCTAAACTTCTCATCCTACATGTAGTTTACATACTAAAGAAGATAAAAAAATTGACCCTCATACTCCGCCACTATCTTGGATGCCTATCGTAGATCATGGAACTCATCGATCTACTGCTGGATGAACCTCTTGGATATGTATCAAATCCTGAAACACTTCTCAAAGATCTCTTAAGTAACTGTCACAAAATCTACATGGAGCTTCTGCTCCTTAGTCCTTCACCAAACTCTTGCTTTGTCTCTCAGAAGGTGGATAACAACACGATATTTTATGTTGCTAGTACAAGGGCATATCTTTAAGCATTTGCTCAAGCTAACCAATCATGCCTCAAACTGAAATACTCCTAAGTATTTAGTAAAATGAGGTGGGTGTAACGTCAGTATCTCTCTGATGTGATCTGCTGTTGTTGACTGTCTTCCCATAGGTCTCTCTATATGATCATCCCTCAGCCTAGGGATCCTAGATCTATCTTTGTGTCCCAAAGCTCTACCTTTGTGCTCTCTAGGGGGTGACTCATGTCCAACCAACTTCACATGGGAGATCTATGCCCTATCCTTAGCATTGTGACGTGAAGGTGCACGAGCCTCCACTAATGTCTCTCTATCCTGTCTGCTAGGTTTCCCTACTAAAGATCCTCTGTGTAAAGTGACATTAACATCCTATAGTGTCTACAGTATATGAGGAAATATAGCTACTGCTACCTGATCTGGGGTGGTAGATCTAGGTTCACATGTAATGACCCCTTGTCTAGTTTGCACCTCCTGCATAGACCAAAATGAGAGTTAGTTTATCATCATCTAGGATTTTTTTAAAGTTTTCTAAGTTTTCTACGTTTTAAAATATCATGAAATGTTGTGTGTTATAGGTATAGATTTGTGCTAGGTTTACTTCTTGTGTTTCGTGTTTCTAAGTGTGCACAGGGTCCAAACATTGAACCCATGGATCTGATACCAAGTGTAACACCCACAAAATTATACTCTTAAATAAAAACAGAAACTATAATTTAATAATCAAAATTACGGTAATGTTTTTTTCTAAAAGGGTTTACAAGGTTGTACATTAACCATAATTAATAAATTTCCCGATTAAGATTTGCACACGACCTTGCGGAAGTTGGAATTAAATTAATAATTAAATATTATTAATTTACTTCCTAAGAATATTTATGGTTGAAAACATTTACCAAGTTCCATTAGATTACTTAATTACCATGCACCAAGTTTACTGTACTTCCTATAACAAAATTTTAACTATTTTGTCTAGCCACTAAGTGGCCCCATTTACCCCATCACCCATGTACTTTTTATTTAAATTTCATTCCCATAAAAATAACTCCAACTTATGTGATGTAGGGTTTAATCTGAGCCATTAGATCAAATCTATCCTAGCCATTGGATTTGGGTTGCCCTACAGATCCTTATAGGTTTCATTTTATTTCTATTGCCCTAATTTCATTCTCATTTGTTTGATCTTGTTTTGCAGGTTTGGAAGAGGAGGAAGAGGAGAAGCCATAGAAGCAAGAAGTAAAACCATGGAGAAATTTCCTTGGTTCTAGTTTCAAATGGATAAATCTTCCTCCATTCTTCTCTTCATAGTTTAGTTTATTCAAGTTTTTACTATTGTAAGGTTCCTCATTTTTTTATTGTAAAGATTTCACCGTGAATGTATTTTTTGCTATTTAATATATACATTATTTGAGTTCCATATTAGGGGAAACCAAATTTCATTAGATCTAAGAGATTTTACACATTTGGGTGCACATAAGAGGATTTATATGCTTAAACAAATGAGTTTGATCATTTACTAGTTGTTGGTAGTTTCATTTTAAAGATTTAAAGCTTAAATTTTATTTAAATTCAATTTAGATTTTTCACAGTCATCATTTTTTAATTTTTCCATCAAAAGTGATGAAACTGCTGCCCTAAGAAAACTGGCGGTCCTGTGACCACCGCCTTGCCTAATGGGCGGTTCATCGACCGCCGCTTTGCGTTGGGTGACGGTTTTGAAACCGCTGCTCTACACAGGGAAACGATTCTCTTTTCCAAAAATGAAACCTTAAATTCAAGCATTTTTCAAACTATTTTCTATTTAAGTTGGTTTTTAAGGTAATACTAACTTTAATTAATGTGTCTACAATTCATTAGTTGATAAATTGATATCATATCTTCATTTCATAACTTAAAATTAAAAAATGCAAAGCTTTTCCATTCAAACATACAACCTTCAATTATATGAAATGTAAGTCTTTTTTTTTATTAAATATACTTTGAAATTTATCTTTCCAACCATACAATACAAATATGATAATTATAAGTTGTAATAACATTCTTTTGTAATACATAATTTCAAATCCTTTTTCTTACAATAAAATTAGTCCTTTCCAACAAGGTATACAATAAAAGTTCTTTCTACATTCAACTAAATAATTACAACTTGGAATAAATGAAATATACAAGACTTTCTTTCAAACATACAAAAGTTAAAATCTTCCACTCTAAGTGGGAATAATAATAAATTTTACAACATGGAGAATACTTCCAACAAGGTCAAAACACAAGTCTTCCTTCTAATTCATCTCCCAACTTCATAGATTTTAACTTGCATCCTTCAACTCTTCAGAACTTGAATCACCATAAAAATAAAGGGGTATAGGTGATGCTCTCCGCCCAACCTATAATCCAATAAGAGGAGAATTCATCCCCTTATTGTCCCCCGAGCCCCAACCAAAGAGCAATATGGGGTCTTATGCAACATTTGACAAATTTTACAAGAGGCTTCCACAATAAGCATTCCGAAAATAAGACAATCAAATAACACATTAAAAAAAAATAACAACTTCCCAAAAAAGCACAAAGGCTTGACTATAACAAGCCAACAAGGAGCAATGGAATATGGGCACCACCTCCTTTTTTCTCCCAAGTGATGTAGAAGGTCCACCCAAAATAATCCATGTGCACTGTCAACACCAATCCGGCACTATGATAATTCTTCACCGGGAACTCCTCGTGCTATGATTATTTACTAATGCACAGCCTTTAGTTTGGTGGATGTAATCTAGAAACAAAACAAAAACATAACACAAGAATACCATTTACTATGATAAGACGGAATGATGACAAATATGAAATATCAAAGTAAATTATAATATTAACATGAAATTGTTACAATCTCACCCATGAGGTACTACAAGTGTTATTGACTTCACTTGCCTTTCACCAAGACTATGAGAGAAACTTTACAATTACACCTCTTAATGGCTTCTTCAACACACCTTTAAACTGATGGCTTCCTTCGCACACTTCCTACAATATTTCTCACTACTTCCTTCTATGCTAAATGAGGGGGGTGGCTTATCTATTTATAGAACTTCCAGGCTTATCCATCTTATCTCTAAGATAGGATAAGAAATCCACTCTGACGAATCATATTCCATACCTTAACTCTTATATGTACATTTAAGCTTATCTTTTAAGATAAGATAAACCTTATCATTTTACATGGGTTCCACATTTTTAGACTTTTTACAAATAAAATACACAAAATATTTATGACCTCACTCCTTGTCCTTATTACCAATATAATATTTCTAATTCCTAATCATGTAGACCCTACTTCTCTAATTACCCAAACTTTGACATTTTAACATTACCGGACCACTTACGACAAATATTTACTTTTTACAACATTCATATTGTACTTTGACTGTTACCGTACTCCACATTATTGGTGGCACCGTACTAACGGCGCCGTTATCTTCTATCAGATGCTACTACTAATTATACTTAACAACATCCTATTCCTAATACATACATTAATGAAATAGAAATTACGGAGGAAAATTTTAGTGTCAACATCTTCCCCCTTCCTAGCTTCTACTCCGTCCTCGGAGTAGACTATTCTGGTGCTTGGAAAATCTTCAACTTGTCGTGGTTGACCCATTTCGTAATGGGAGTGCCATCCAATTCCTCCAGTCGATACATACCATTTTCATGCACAGCTGCTATTTTGTAGGGCCCCATCCATTTTGGAAGAAATTTTCTCTGTCTTCTTTTTTTGTATCTAGAATCATATACTAGAACCAAGTCATTCACATGAAATGGAGACCACTGGATCTTTTGATCAAAGTATTCCTTCTGCTTCATTTTCTTCTTATGGCTTGTATCCTTTGCTATTTCTCTCATTTCCTCCAACAAATGAAGATGTACCAACATTTCTTTTACTGAATCACTTTCATCCATCCTTTCATTTTTCATAACTCTCACAGTGGAAATATCAAACTCAATAGGAAGAACTGGATCAATGCCATAGGCCAACTGAAATGGGGAGTATCCTGTTGCTGACTTTGATGTTGCCCTATATGCCCACAATGCTACATGAATCCTTTTATCCCATTTATGTACCTGCAAGGCTGCATCTTTTGCTAGAATTTGACACAACACAAAATTTTTTCATTCCACCTGTCCATTTGTGCTTGGCTTGTATGTTGTTGCCTTCCTGTGCTTAATAGAAAACTTATTGACTAGGGCTTTTACCACCTCATTTATGAAGTGGCTTCCTTGATCTGTTACAATTTCTAATGGGCAACCAAATCTGGTGACAATGTGTTCATACATGAACCTTGCCACGTCATCCATGGAAGCTGTTTTCAATGGCCTAGCTTCAACCCACTTGGTTAAATAATCTGTGGCAACTACAATATACTTATTTTGGCATGATGTAGTTGGAAGTGGACCTACAATGTCTATTCCCCACTTTTCAAAGGGACCAAGGGGAAGAATAGGACATAATGGAGCTGATGAAGTCTTACGGTTACCATGTGTTTGACAAATATCACATGTCTTACAATAATTATAACAATCTTTAAAAAGAGTGGGCCAGTGATAACTTGCATCCAAGATCCTTCTTGCTGTAAGTTGTCTAGAGAAGTGCCCTCCACATGTACCATTGTGGAATTCTTCTAGCAGTTCCTTCCCTTGATCACGTCCAACTGCCCTCTTGTACTGTCCATCAGGTCCTATTTGAAATAATACTCCATGCAGAATAGAATATGGACGACTGGCTTGAGTAATCTTTCTCTTAGTCTTTGCATTGGCACCATCAGGAAACTTGAATTCATTCAGATAATTCCAAATATCTATGTATTCACTAGGGATTGTGTCAAGGGATAACAATGCTGCATCGGGGAAATCATCGTCATCACAAAATGATCCTAAACCATCATAGGCTCGAGAGAGTGCATCTGCATTGACATGCTTCTTTCCTGGCCTATCTATAATATCAAATTCAAATTCTTGTAGCAAAATTATCCATCTTGCTATCCTCCCTGATGGGTTAGGATTATTTACAATATATTTTAGATCCTGATGATCTGTTACAACTAGAATTTTTTGCCCTAGCAAGTAATTTCTAAACTTCTTTACAGCAAAAATGATAGCCAGAGCCTCTTTTTCAGTTACAGTATAATTTACCTCAGCACTACTCATTTGTCTGCTCCCAAAGTAAATTGGATGTTCATTCCTATTTCCATCCTTTGGCTCAAAGTACTTCCTAGTGCTGCATCTGAGGCATCAGTGTACACAATGAATGGCTTGCTCCAATCTGGATTCTTCAAAATAGGTGAAGACACCAGGGCTTCCTTCAGTTTCCAAAAGCTTCATGCGCCTTATTTCCTGGTTCATAAGTAACATCCTTCTTCAAGAACTGGGTTAGTGGCTGTGCAATCCTTGAGAAATTCTTGGTGAACCTTCTATAGTAACCCACATGGCCTAAAAATGATCTCAACTTACTTCTATTCATAGGAAATGGTAAATCTTTGATTTTTGAAACTTTATTAGGATCAGTACCAATATCATCTCTGGATATAACATGCCCTAACAAAATGCCTTTAGAACATCCAAAGACACACTTTGTAGGGTTTAGTGAGGCTTATGCTTCATCTAACCTTTGAAATGTTGTCTCCATCTGGTGCAGGTGGTCCAACTTGCTCCCATAGATGTAAAAATCATCCAGAAATACTCTGATGAAGGTCCCAATGTAGGGTTCGAACACCCTATTCATCAAACGCTGGAATGTTGCTGGAGCATTACACAACCCAAAAGGCATAACTCTATAAGTAAACGTTCCCCAAGGAGTGGTGAACGTGGTCTTCAGCTAATCTTTCTCTGCTATACGAACTTGGTTGTAGCCGCTATATCCATCAGCAAAACTATAGCACTCCTGGCCAGCTACTTCGTCCAAGATCTGATTTGAAAATGGAAGAGGGTAATGATCCTTCTTTGTTGCCTTATTGAGCTTCCTGTAATCAACATAAATGCGTAGCTTCCCATTCTTTTTTATTGAGATGACAATGGGAGAAACCCATTCTGAATTCTCCACAGCAAATATGAATCCTGCATCAAGCAACTTATCTATTTCTTTTTTTACAGTCTTGGAAAAATTAGGATTCATTCTATATGGCATTTGCTTTATGGGCTTAGCACCATCTACCAGCTCAATACAATGTTCTACCCAACTTACTTGACGGAGTTCCTTGTAATCAAAAGTGAATAGGTGTATGTACCTTCGAAAGAGCTAGAGGTAGGATTCCTTCTCACTCTCCATCACAGCATCACCAATCTTTATTTGTTGGAGACAATCATCAACTTCTTCTTTAGATAATTTTATGGGGTCATGAGTTGGTGTGACTGGAAGGATATCCATGACTGAAACATCAACCTCACTTTCTTCATCTTCAGTGTCCACTTCACTGGTACTAGAGTAATTAGAGGATGTCCAATCATCAGTTTCATCACTTGAATCCATAGGTTCTGCCTTATGATGTCGAGGGATCACGTTTATCTTCACCCTCTCTCTACCACGTCCAAGTGTCATGTAGCCTTCATTCCAGTAGTTTCTTGCATGAACTCTCCTTAGCCATGGTCTTCCCAGCAACATTGGGTACGCAACAGTACCATTTTTCATCACCTGAAAGTCTACCACACATACAACACCCATAACAGATATTCCCACATTTGAAACTACATCTTCTGGTTTAGTTTTTCCTTTATTTAATGACCTTAACATAAGTGTTAAAGGGCAATCAATTTTTAAACCCAACATATTCATTACAGACTCGGTCATTACATTAACTGCAACACCTCCATCAACTAAGACATCATGAATTGAAATACCATTACATAATACCTCAGCTTATGGAGCATAGGGATCTGCCTCTGCCTCCAAAACAGGGACCTCAACCTCCTTTCTTCTTCGAGCATTGAGTCCACTTCGCAGCTCCCGCCTCTTCTCAGAAGACATAGCCAAGAGTTGACCATATGTAATATTTGCAGGCCTTTTGGACAAATCTTCCAAGATGGAGTATGGTCCTTGCCCCTGTGAAATCAGAAAATCCTGCACACCCAACTTTCTTCTCCTATGTTTCTTACTAGTTTCTTCTTTCATCTTCTTAGGATCATTTCCATCTTGATTATCTTTTTCTTTCTTTCTTTTTGTTACAAACACATCTACTTCATTATTTCTACTCTTATCTACTACATCAAAAGAATTCACAGGTGCTTTTCCTTTATCATTATCTCCTTTACCAGATGTAGAAGCTCTATCTGAATAATTATACTTATAATGACCCTTTTTATAACAACCATAACAAACAACTTCAGAAATATTTCTTTTTGGACCTCTATCTCCTCCCTGAGAACTAAATTCCTTTTCTTGAAGAAGATTAATGTTAACTGACCCATATTTTTGAGCAGATCTTCATACTTAATAGATGTACTAGGAGAAATATTTGTGCTCACCGGGAGTGGTTGTGGATTCTGGACCAAAGGTGCTGGTGTAGGCTCTAGTTTAGCAACAATTTCTTTGGGCTCCTCTTCCATGCTTTCTTCTTGCCTTCTTGCAATCTCCTTTGCTTGTTCAGTGGTAGCTGGGCAGTCATACTTCACTCGTTGTCTGATCTCTGGCTTCATCCCAAGAATGAAGTGCTTACAGAGGAGATTATCCACGCCATTCATCAACCCATCCACTAGTCCTTCCTTTCAGATCTAGGCATCGAGCTTCCTCCTTAGCTCTAGAACACGAGCATGATAATCCCTTATCTTCTCCTTCTCTCCTTGGGATAGCTTTGTGATCTCGATCATGAGATTTGCATATTTCTGTTGTTCACCAAATTCTTCAAGAAAACTTTTAGTTAATAAATCTCATGAATTTTTCACATTATCACCTAGTGTTTCAAACCACCTAAGTGCTAAACCATCCAAAAAGGTAGGAAAAAATTCAGTCCATTGTTCCCTTCTTATAAGGCCATTACAAATATAAGATCGCTTAAACTCTTGAATGAAAGAAGAAGCATCTTCATTAGATTGAGCTGAAAAAATAAGAATCTTTCCCATTTTCAAAAGTAACCACCGTGAAATACTAACTCACAAGTACAATCAACAAGACTTACGTGTACAAATAATTAGAATCACTATACTAGAAAGTGACTTTACACCTTTCTACAATAAAATAGAAATGACCACGGTAAACTATGGTAAAACTTGACTTACTGCGGTAAAAACTAACTTTACTGTGGTAAACACTATTCACGGTAAAAAGTGAAGTTACTGCGGTAAATACTATTCACGGTAAAAAATGACTTTACTGCGGTAAATACTATTCCAGCAAAAATGACTTTACCATGGTAACTACTATTCATGGCAAAAATGACTTTACCATGGTAACTACTATGCACAGTAAAAACAGGGTTACCCTCTAATTGATTTTTGACTAAGTGGGAATATCTCTCTAGAAAATCCACCAACGAGGAATGGTCCTGGCAACGGAACCAAAATGTCAACACCAATCCGACACTATGATAATTCTTCACCGGGAACTCCTCATGCTATGATTATTACCAATGCACAGCCTTTAGTTTGGTGGATGTAATCTGGAAACAAAACAACAACATAAAACAAGAATACCATCGACTATGATAAGACAGAATGATGACAAATCTGAAATATCAAAGTAAATTATAATATTAACATGAAATTGTTACAATCTCACCCATGAGGTACTACAAGTGTTATTGACTTCACTTGCCTTTCACCAAGACTATGAGAGAAACTTTACAATTACACCTCTTAATGGCTTCTTCAACACACCTTTAAACTGATGGCTTCCTTCGCACACTTCCTACAATATTTCTCACTACTTCCTTCTATTCTAAATGAGGGGGGTGGCTTCTCTATTTATAGAACTTCTAGGCTTATCCATCTTATCTCTAAGATAGGATAAGAAATCCACTCTGACGAATCATATTCCATACCTTAACTCTTATCTGTACATGTAAGCTTATCTTTTAAGATAAGATAAACCTTATCATTTTACATGGGTTCCACATTTTTAGACTTTTTACAAATAAAATACACAAAATATTTATGACCTCACTCCTTGTCCTTATTACCAATATAATATTTCTAATTCCTAATCATGTAGACTCTACTTCTCTAATTACCCAAATTTTGACATTTTAACATTACCGGACCACTTACGACAAATATTTACTTTTTACAACATTTCTATTGTACTTTGACTATTACCGTACTCCACATTATTGGCGGCACCATACTGATGGCGCCGTTATCTTCTATCAGACGCTACTACTAATTATACTTAACAACATCCTATTCCTAATACATACATTAATGAAATAGAAATTACGGAGGAAAATTTTAGCGTCATCAACACAACTCAAAAGATAATCAAATCATTATTTCTACACTTGCAAATATGTAAAATATATACATATTATCCTTTTATCTCCCCATAGGTGGAACATAAACTCACACTCCCTCCAAAATGCATGCCTCACTTCTCCCTTTTCCCTGCCCAATGGTCCCATAAATCCATCTCCCACACATAACTTAAGGCAAACTACCCATTCACAACTAACACAATACACAACACTCATACAATATATAAACAAACATAATTTCTACATCAAAATATATTAATACAAAAATTCAAGAGGAGGAGATCCTACCTCTACATAAAGCTTCTAATTCCTTTGCTCAATAAGCTTTATAATATTTCACACCAAGCTCAATCCAAGATGCAACTCTAAAAGAAAACTCCGAGTATGAAAAACAAGACCAATTTAAAAAAGTGCAAGACTAGCAAATAAGGCAAGTAACCCAAAATCTATCAAAATCATCCAATAAATAGAAAAGGGATATGAGGATGATGAGGCGGCTCCATGTAGGATGCCACTTTATCATCCCTCCATTCTAACAAACAAGTCAAACACCAAGCCCAAAGAAATTAAATGCACATGTAAGACTTATGAGATACCCACATGACACTCCAAATTTCACACCATGCAAATGAAGGAAAAACTTAAATGTGGTAAGTAACAAGTGCAATTATCGACCATTTTTTACACTAAAAAATGCATTAAAATGGTCAAAATATGTCCCATACTTCATAATTAGGGTTGGTAGGAGAGTTTGAGATGTGGGGGATAAGGTTAACTTGTCCCTCAAGTCTCTAACAATTTCCAACAAGGCCAAATTTGAATATGGAAAGGATGGTGAAGTACACACCACCTAAATGCATTTACATAAATTCACATCATGCAACAAACAAGGACTGTCTACCCAATTTATTGCCCACATGTCATATCTTCCTTCTTAATTTGAATTTAAGCTAAACTAGTGAATTAAGACACATTAGCAAGTGTTAATAAAGTAACAATATTTTCCCAAATAATTAAACACATGCACGACAAATTAACAACAAAATTAAAAGAAAGGAAACAAATTACACCCATGGCCACATAAATGAGGTTAACCCCCCCTATGGGAACCTCCTAACAAAGCATGCAACAACACAACATAACAATATAGACAAGTTGTCAAATTTTGGCCATGTTGCACAACACCTGACATCCTTCTGTGGTTGGTCCCCTGTCCCCTTTCGATGTAAGTGATAAAATGTCCTTGCAACATAAACAAAATACCTCTTTGGCCTTTCCATCGTATCGACAATTTTGAGAATAATATAAATATGGAAATCAATAATCGTCATCCAAAATTAACAATTCTATCATCTATCATCATACAATTTAAATCAATTTTAACATCCATAAAATCATAATTCTACTCAAAATATCCGACAAAGGCTATGCATCCAAAATACGACACGTTAGTATAAAATCAGAATATTAAAAAAACATATATATGTCCGTCATCGTCATTTAGTGCATCATAATCAAAATATAAATCAAAACATGTCAATAGTCCAAATATCTACATAGTCTATCATCTACTGATCAAGATATAATAATCAAAATGTCTAAGTATCAATCCAACAATAATATCATCATAATGAAATAGTGTCGAAGAGGAGTGGGTACTACATAGAGATTTCACAACGAATCTTGTTTTGGGTATTTAGTTATTCACATTTCTTGAGTTCTTCATTTGGGGAAATACCATTTTGTTTGATGTAGGAGTATAAACAATTATATACATATATACATGTATATATGTATATACATGCATGTATATCCATTGTACGAATGGATCTTCATTCTGGTTTCAAAAATAATCATCTATTGAAAAGAAGTTTTATGCACAGGTGACTGGTGTTGGTCTCTCAACCAGTCGCGGTGCCTATGTGTTACTGACACCGATAGGGTTGTCGGCGCCAGTTATTGTTAAATCTGGTAGTTTTGTAAACATGTAGACAAATGTATACATTCCTGAACATATACAGTTGTATACATTTCTAAAGAGGTTCAAGTTTATAACAATCTCTGTTTTACATTTACTAAGCAACAAAAAACATGCAACTTGAAGAAAAGTTAATTTTATTAGACTGTTTGCAATTTTGTAGAGACCGATGTTGGTTTGTCGATCGGTATCGGTCACTGTACAAAAATAGATTTTTTAAAAAGTGATATATATATATATATATATATATATATATATTGAGTAATATATATGTTTATATATATCCAACCCGATTTCTAAGTTACTGTTTAATATAACAAAATCTATAAGTGCAAAATTGTACTTCCTTTTCATTAAATGCACCAAATGAGTAGTTTTTCCATTATAATAAGTTATGAAATTTGAATACAAGATTTATTTTTCAACTACAATGCATTAAATTATGAAAGAGAGAAAGGATCTTAACAATTTACTAAATGTAAGTTTGTTTTATTTTCACAACAAGAATGATAAATATTTCAACAAATAAATAAATAAGTATAACTTCCATACATATTTTCCAATAAAACACAACTATTGTGTAAAATGGAAACACAAACTACTTTGATCTCATTTCTAGATTTAAAGGAAATACATAATCAATATATTCAACTTTCAAGAGTCCTTCTTTCACCCTTTTCCAATACAAAATATCTTGATGATAAAATTTGCAACAATCTCCTTTAAAATATAAAAGTATACAAGCGTTCCACTTAAGTGGAAACAACATGGAAAAATTTACAAGAATAACCATCTCTTTCTTTTATCTTCTTCAATATAACACTTTCTAAGATGACAACTTAAGCTCATTCATTTCTTCAATATCTAAACACAACAAGGAAAGGGGAATAGACAACGCTCTCCACCCAACCTATAATCCAATGAGAAGGAGAAGCCATCTTCCTCATTAGCCTCCGAGCCCCAACAATGAAGCAATAAGAGGTATCAAGAAACTATGGCAACTTTTACATGGCTTCAACAACAACCACTCACACCAACTTTCAAAAAAATAAGCACAATACAAAAATATCAATAAACATATAATTTTCCCAAGCATAAAGACTCAATATCCAAGCCAAGAGAGATAAGAAACATGGGGAATCAATTATGCCTCTTAATGGGATTAGGTTTCCACCTTAAAAGCCTAAAAAAAAACCCAAATCACATACCAACAAGACTCTTATGCCTCCCTCAAAACTCTTATGCCTTGCTCAAGTTCTCTTATGCCTCCATCAAAACTTTTATCCCTCCTTCAATAACCATAAAAATATAAATAAGAAAATTTCTTATTATCAAAAGGTGGGACACCTAGCCCAAAACTCCATCTAAAATAATAACATAAACTCTTATCCCTCCCTCAATAGATCCCCATTTTATTTCTCCTACACAACCTTAAAGCCATTCTATCCCAAAAACCAAAACACACAATAATCATTCATTTACAACCATTTGCACCACAAATAGAAACAAAAATGCATGGCTGAAGTCCCTACCTCACAATTTCAAGAATATCCAATCCACAAGCATAAGGTAAAAGTTTTTCCAAGTCCAATCCAAACACAAAAAAATTTCCCAAGCTTCCAACAAGAACTCCAAAACAAGCTCCTCCAAAAAATGCAAGAGTGAAAATAAAACATGTAACCCCATAAACATCAAATAAAATTGTATAAATAGAAAAAGAGAAGAGGAGGGTGAGGTGGCTCCATGTAGGATGCCACATCACTTCTCCTCAACTCCACATCACATGGTCAAACACCAAGCCCAAATCTCATAAATTGATTGGTGAGAATATGACACGTTCTCCTTCCACAAACAAACCATCAACCATAATTCTAAGGAAAAAATTAAAAGCTCATGTAAGAAAGTGAAATAATTTCACATTTTTACCTTCCAAAACACATAATGGGGTCTAATTTTGACCCCTTACCCTATAGATATAGTTGGTAGGTGAATTTTAGAGGTGTGAGACAAGCTTAACTGTCCCAAAAGCCTCCAAAAATGGATCTAAAGTCAAATTTAGGTATTTGACGGATGGGTTGAGTGCACAACATACAAATAAATAAAATCTCTTTCAAATCTATAATACAACACAAATAATCTACCAAAATTTAATGCCCCCTTTGATCACATCCCAAATTACTTTAATTAACATGATTAATCAACTTAAATGAGAGCACATCAACTAATAATACTAAAGTAAATCACATACTCAAAAAATAATTAAAATGAAAAGGGAAAACAACACATTTACCCATGGTCATATTTGAGGTCACCCCCTAA